>RCUC01125840.1:0-43978 GCA_003697995.1 Taxidea taxus jeffersonii | reverse complement strand
TTTGGGACTAACAAGAACTACCTCATAGGCTTTTTTAATATATTTAATTACATAATCTATGTAGAGTACTCATCATTTAATACATGCTCAATAAATGGTAAATATTAGTGATATTATGATTACAAAATAAATCACTGTACCAAGAATCACTGCATAGAGATACTTCAATTTTATTAAAGTAAAGGAATAGAAATTTAAACTCCAGGGAAGGTAAAACTTACTCTAATCAGTTTTCAGGAGCAGTAGGACAAATGAGTTGGTACTGTAGTAGCATTAGGGACATAACTGTAAGGTGAGACAAGTCTATGAAATGTTCTAGCCTTCTCCCCCTGCCTCCAAATTTCCATTATACTTCTAGCTTAATCTAGCTGTGGCACAAAGGAATAGAGTAATTAGGAATTTGGTGACACAGAGGACATTTTATTCCCTTAATGCAAATGGGGCTAGCCTGGAATACTTTCTCATCTCTCTATCCACGTTGAGCTCATGAGCAGCGCAGAGATCTTGTGATATAGCTAGCCCTCAATCATGGATGAAAAACACATTATTGCTGCCCTTAAAGAGTTTGTAATCTAGTTGAAAAGATAGCATAACCCTTTTAAAACAACTGGAAACTAATGAAGAAAAGGTAATTATCAAATTGTGGCTTTTATTTTAATAGCTACATCTTGGAAAAAGTTAATTGATATAATTTAATCATTATTAATGAAATTGGTTATTTGTTTTGAAATTTATCATTTATTTAAAAAAAAGGCAAATGTGATTTTAATTCAATATTTTGTTTCCAGTCTAAATGTCATCAATGATGACCCGAACTGATACTGTGTCAGCTTCAAGTTAATCTGCTGCATTTTCTTTGACTGTGTTCATTATTTAAAAGTGGTTCACTTGATTGACAGGAAAGGTGGATTAATTTGTGGCAGCTTAAGTGAATTAATCTGATCAAGGTTACCGACAAACAGGTAGTCATTTTTATAGACAGAGTGGAAATATTTAAACTTGTAGTTTTATACTTTTCCTTCCCACTGCTTTTCCAGCTCAAGTGAAGATCTATTTTTGTCTGAGTAGTTTAAGTAAAGCATCATGTTAGTGACAGGAATGGTTCTCACAGGGAACAGGAACCTTAGCTCCTCAGTGACAGCCTGTGCCTGTCTTTCTCCTCCAGGATGCTTTCCTGCTTATCAGGGGAACAAAGACAAGTAAACATAGGTCCCACTGTGCTGCTATGCCTTCAAAAATACCTGTGAGATAGAAATCAGGGTTTCCATTTCTGAAGCAACTGCAACAACTCTTTAGCCCAGAGGATGGGTACAGATAAATTTGCAAAACTCTTTTGGGAGTAATTTTACATTAAGATACCCAGTAAACAAAGCTGCAATGACTGAAAACAAAACAAACAAAACAAAACAAAACAAAGCATCTCTTATTCTTTTGTAAAATTTGGGATATATCTCTACTTATACAACACATTCCAAAATAAAACTATTACTCACCTCAAGTGGCAAATACAGATATAAACACCCACCTAACAAAATCTTCCTCTCTGAGTTTATAAACTGCCTTGTTTCCAAGAATATGGTTTAGTGATCGTATCAGCTGTCATACTTATGCCATCATTCACACAACAATTGAAATGATATGCTGTGTACTCAACTAACTTAGGACAGGATGCTTATTTTCTAGCCAGGAAATGAGGCTTCTGACATTCTCTTTGGCTGTTAAAGATAAAACACTTAAATACGTTTGATAGCTCCTTGCTGAGTAAACATCTTCATGGACAGTACATGTTTGACAATCTTTCCTGAGTTCACTAGAGAATGTGCACTGCCTCCGACCACAGTTGAAAAGTAAATGGGTACAACAAGGCTGCTTTCATTTCCTAAAGAAGGTGTCTGCTTTTAAAAACAGAAAATTCTAATGAAAATAGACATTCTAAAAAGAGATAAACCAGACTATTGACTTCCACTGTAATTCTTGTGTTGTGTTCAGTGAAGCAAATAATTCTGAAAGTAATTAGGGCATACCACATCTTTAAGGTTTTCGTATACTCAAGTATTTTTCTCATGTGCTCCCTTCTAAAATAATATTACTTAGTAAAGAATTAAAACTTATTGAAATTGAATGTGAATCTGAATTTGTTTTATACTGAGAAAGAGAGGAACCACTCATACTGATACATCCATCATTAAAATTAAAGAGAAGGATTTGTTAAAAAATTTCTTAAAAAATTAAGAGAAGGATTTGTTATAATTTTCCTAAAGGATCTACCTTTAGAATCACCATTGGCGTTTGTGAAGAATGGCCCGGTTATTTTTTTTTTTTCTTACCAAGATATGATTGACATAAAACATGAGAGTTTTAGGAATATGGAATGACACAATTCTGATAAAGGCAGTTGATTAGGTTCCTGGTCTTGTTTTTGCTCTTTCAACTCAGGAGATGATGTCACATTTACTGTTACTTCTCTGGCTATTTGACTCATATCCATCAGGTTTCCAGATAAAGAAACATTTCCAGAGATTATGGCTTTTGCCTATGGATGGGTATGAGTCAGTTATTAGCATCAGAATGTTGAAGAGTTGTCATCTTGGAAGCTAAGAGATTCAAGATGGCAAATGGCTGCTGGTTGAGTTTTTAGATGTTTTCTATGATGCTGAGCTAGAGACACAAGCCATTATTCCTCCCCACTCAAGTACTGGATTCTAGCTTATTCCTCACTACTCAGAGTGTGGTGGGGGAACAATAGCATTTTTGGCACCTGGAAGTTTGTTAGAAGTGCAAAATCTCCGCTCCCATTTTAGGTCTACTGAATCAGAATCTGCACTTTAACAAGATCTCTAGCTGACTTATAGCCACATGAAAGTTTGAGAGGCACTTCTTTACTATATCAAATAGTTATTCTATTTGGTCTTTTCTAGCCCCCACCCTTTGCCCTATTACTTCAAACACTTCTAAATATTCTTCACTATTGAATTTAATTATGTAATAGATGGGACTTAATGTTAGATTCTGCCTTTTCTAGGTAGAATATGAACTCAGGATTAAGGAAAGGCAATATAAAAACTGGGTCATTCATAAATTATGTCTTTTACATTTTGAGTTTGTTACCTTAAAAATGTATCTTAATGGATTGGTCTAGTCAAAACTACTGGATAAATACAATACTTATTACATTATAATGATTACAGTAATAATGTCCATAAATGAAACAGTTGAATAAGACATTCTTTTTACCTCTGAATTTCTGTGTTTTGTGTTTTTATTGGTGTCATAATTGCCATCACACTGAGAAATAATCAGTTTGATTTAAATCTCAAGAAAATAGGTGAAAAGATGTCAAAGTCTTAGGTAAACTTCCTGAGGATAATGTTTTAAGCATTGAAAAGTTTTAATGAAAATTTTCCTTATTTCCTTTTGTTGAAGCTAGATAGGTGGATACGTTATGTGTCACACATGTCTGTGGCACAAAAGGCTTGGGTTTCTTTTGGGGAATGTCACGGTTCTATTGGCTCAGACCATGTTCAGAATCTTGGGAGAATCTCATTCAACAACCCTAAGATAGCATGGCTGATGGTGATATCATCTCAAATCTCTGCAAGCACATTATATTTAGAAATGCTTAATGTTTTATGGAAAGAAAACACAAAATTACTCAATAATAAGTGAATAGGAAAATTACAGTACTCTAACATACCGCAATGAAAATTGTTTACTGTGTGCTAATCACACACATGCATTGTCTTCAATAATAGGTGGGAGCTATTACTTGTACTTTAAAGAAACTAAGGCTCAGAGAAATATTAAAACTTTCCCAGGATTATATAAATAATATGTTATAGAACTCACATTCAAACTAATGAGTAATTGTCATTTCAGGCATTAGGAAAAGACAGCCACATATAGGCCACTCCTGTAATATTCCTCAGCCTTGAACACTGAACTCTTTGGTCATGCTGGCTAATAATAACAGGTTACTGAAGTTCTAGGTCATGGTGAGCCCTGGTCTCCAAAGGCCCTGCTAGTACTCTCCAAAAAGTTTGTGTTCATTGGGCAATTTGTTTTGCAGGTACAGTAACTTTTATCAGTGCTCCTATTATATCCCATTCCCTTAGGGTATTTTCTCTGTTATTTATCTCTCTCTTTTTTATATTCCTCCTCTCACTCAGTCCCCTCCCCCCCTTGTTATAGGCACACTCAAACCGTCCATCAAAAAACCAACCATCACCAAAAAAATTTTTTCCCTGGTTCTGATTCTCTTTCATAGTATTGCTTCATTGTTCTATATCCCTTTGCCCTCACCTACCTTTTAAAAGAATGGCTAAGTCACTTACTGTCTGTAAATCATTATTTTTCATTCACTTCTGAACCCATTATCATCCAGATTTCTCTTCCATCACTCACTGAATCTAATTTAACAGTTCTTAACAAGTTCCATTATGCTGAGGTCCAGTAACCTTCTTAATGGAGGAAAACGGAAATGGGAAGAGAATACAAACTATATTTATGGAATACCTACTGTGAGCCATTTTTACACAGTGGATTTTATGTATATTTTTTCATCTAGCCTTCAGAGTAACCCCGTGGTATTTTAAATTATCAATATTATTATTTAAAACTTAGAAAACTCTTCCAGAATATTTAACTAAAAAAATGTTGAGATCTGAGTCAAACCCATATCTATCTGACTCAAAATCTCATGCTCTTTCATTATGCAAGGAAAGAAAGAAATGGAAGGAGGAAGAAGAGAGACATGAGGAAAAGTGGAAAGAAGCAGAGGAAGGGACTAGGAGGAAAGCTGAATCCAAAGAAGTTTCTCTACAACAAGCAAGAGGTTCAAACTGACCGTTACCTTAATTTTAGTGCTACCTATATTTTAACTTCAATGTATAGGAATATCCCAGTATAATATAGGACTGAAAACAGGTCATAGAAATTGGAGGAAAAAACAACATTAGAAAAAAAAATGTAGTATACCTGATGGAAAGACCTCTCATCCTTTGTTAAATTATGTGTCCTTCTGAAATGAAGGCTACCTGTAGAGTATCAACTTGCTAATACTGCCACCTTGCTCATCTTTCTGAGGTTTTTATTAAAGCCCAAGAAACTAGGGTATGGAGCTGATAGCAAATGAATTTACTGATCTGTGTGTGCTATTTAAATTTTCTCAGAATTATTCAAATTTCTCTGGCCTAGAAATCAGGACAGAACCTTAGGACAGATGGCTTGGTAATGAGTTTTTCACCTCTTTCATCTGCCAAGCAATTTTGAAATTGCACTAGGCCAGGCCCCTGTCAGTTCAGCTCAGCTCTTCAACTTGAAGACTAGTCTGACACCAGGAAGTTGTCACCGGCAACAGCTAATGCTTAGCAAGTGTGGCATGCCAAGTGTCATGAAAATGGAAAGAAAAATGTTCTGTTCTGATCGCAACTTCCTAACAAGTCTTGGGATTCAACTGAATGTCTGTGTTGAACTAGAAGTTCAACTTCTATGAACTTCTATCTCTAGTCCAGACACTCTTCTTTATTTTGGACTCACATATTTGATTATCTATTAGACATTTTTACTTAGATATCATGCAGGCACCTCAAAGCATGTACACATGCTCACAACTAAATTCTTCATATTCTCTAAGAAAACTTCTTGCTCCTTTGCTTCCTGTCTTCATGAACATTATCATCCATCCAACCAGGGATTTAGATCTAGACCCCTTGACTAATCCCCTCCCTCCCTGCACCACACCAAGCCACTGTTGATTGTCTTTCTTAAATGTTTCCTGAATCTCTTCACCTCTCTCCTACCCCATTGCCATCAAGAACTTTAGGCCACCAACAGTTTTAACTCATACTGGGCATAGCTCTCTCACTGAAGTTCATCACCTTTTTTCCCTGCCTGATCCATTTTCCCCAAGGAGCTAGTTTGGTACTCTGCTGAAAACTCCATGCTTTCCACTGATTGGAAAATGACGTTTGATGATCTCAGCATAACTTAGAAGGCCTTCACTTATCTCCACAGCATCATTTCTTACCATTAGTCATTTAGTCAGCAAATACTTATTGAGTGCCTGTTGTGTGCAGACCTTGTTTAGGCTCTAGAGACATAGAATGAGCAAAATAGTCCCTGTCCTTAAGAAGTTTACATACTATTGGGAACAGAAAGACAATAAACATGGAAACAAACAAATGAATAATTTTAGGTACTGAAAAATACCCAGAAGGGAGATGTTTGTGGAATGTACCTTTTATATGCTTTTCCTGATCCCACCCAAACTTAGATGGTTTTTGACATGTACTCCTTATAAGCACTTCTATCATGAATATAGCACCCTTTATTTGATTTCTTGTTTGTCTGTATTTATGATGGATCATTAGAGATTTAGTAAGGGCAAACTTTCTTTCTAGATATTACTACCATATTCCAGTGTCTAGTTATTGTGTGGCATATGTCAGGTATTTAATAAATATTTGTGGAATAAATGAATGCTACTTCTTTAGTCTGAATTAATTTGATAAGTTCTTATCTCAGTAAGTAAAAATAAACAGTATATAGTAAAATAAAAAATTAGGAGAAACTTTAAAAATATAGGCCTTCTAAAGTTTATAACTGTCCAGATATTTGTAGACTAAGATGAACTATATTGAACTTTCAAACATATAAATTAATTAAATTTATTTACTCCAAATCACTAAATTGCTATAGACAATGAAATTCTATATATAACTGATTTTTTAGTTTTTCTTCTAATTTACTGAGAAAATGAAATTGAGAAATAACTGTGGAAAACTGGAAAATGGAAAAACATGTTCTAGTTAAAACACTGCAAGGAGAAAACATAGCTTCTATGTCATTAAGTGAAGAAACAGGAAAGTAGGTGATAGACATAATCATTTTAGGCACTGCTGTGCTAATACCTTCTCTTTGTTCAATACATTTACCTTTCCAAGGTTTATACTTTCTAATCTTCTATATCAAATTTTAAGTCCTTGCAAGAAGTAACAGAATGGTGTTATGCCCTTCTATAGGGAAATTGGTGACCATACTATCTTCCATCTTCAGGCTCTGTGGAGAACATTTTGTCTACTTGTGCTTACCATAAAGCCAAGCAAACCACAACAAATGATATCAGTTTGAATAAAAGTTTGGATTGGCTTTTATAACCTTTTGAAAAAAAATAGCTTGTCCCGCCCTTAAAGTATTTGGTTACACAGTTTTCATTCTTACTCTGTTGTAGATGAAAGAAACTTCTGGGAGATTTTGAGTTCCAAGTTCTTTAATATTTTCTTCTTAAATTCTTTCTTACAACATCCTGTGCTTTCACTGTGGTGGTTTAGGGTGTGTATCAGAGTTTCTGTTAGAAATATTTGCTCTCAAAAAAATTTGGCACAAAGAATCTATAAGAATAGCTGTCTTATCAATTTCTCTTAAGAGTGAATAGTGCTTTTTTTTACTTACCTTCCTTCCTTACAAGCTCATTGCTTACAAATATTCCAGTGTACATGCTGACAGTTTGAAATCAGTTGCTGGGTTTCCAAATGGAAATGGTTGCAGACAGAATGCAGCACAGTGTTGTAAAAAAAAAAAAGCATGGATTCTGGAATAAAAAATACCATTAAGCCAGGATATTCTCTCAGTGAATGATACACCCCCTCCTGTGGACCCATATTTTCATCTCCTCTCAATTCCTTTTCTAGAATTTACTTCTTTTCCCTTAGTTACAAGCCAACCAAGGACTTGGTATTGGTTTCTTTGCTATTACTGGTTTAGCCAGCTTAATGTCTTTGTAAAAACTCTTACTTGTGTACAAACTCAAGTATATAAACCCTTACCACAAATAGAAAACCATTCACATACTTCTCAACTTCTCAAAAATTAGCCTTTTGTGGGTTTCAATATTATGTAGCCCAGGTCCCATTTCAGAGCTTAAAACATGAGTGAAAGATGGACTAATAAGAAGGACCTAGTTTGGAAGGATATCTGACTAATGAATTCTGTGAATCAATCAGGATTCGCAAAGGCTCTGAAGTCTCAATTGTTTTAAAAGAGAAAAGAAAAAGTACACAGATCACAATTACCAGTAGCAACACGGAAAAACCCATAGAGCATGTCACTGGCAAAACTCCTCAGAGAGACAGTTTCCCAAACATGGAAAATATAAAACAAAACCTTCTTTATTTATGATAAATATTTGAATTTCTAATTCTCTGGACCTTACAGTTTTGTTTTGTTTTTTCAAATGAAAACCAAATTCAGTTCCCCTCAGGGTGAGAAAGAACCACTTCCTATTGCGTAAAGTTATAGAATAGCATATTTTTAAGGCCTTATAATTTGTTCCTGGGGTAGCATTATATTGTCCTCTTCTAGGTTATGTAAGTCTGCTTTGGCCTTTCAAAACATTTTACAGAAAACATTTTACCCTTGACACAATTTGGAATTTGGAACTGCCTGTGAAAACATGAATGACTTCATTTTTCCATTTGAAAAGTCCCTAAACACAAATTGATAAATTCTCAAAGAACTTCAGTGCAGAGTTTCCAGGCTAGTATTGCAACTGCCAAGACCTATATTCAAAGTGTTTGAATTGCCAGAAAAAACACAGTTGTTAGTTTATATCTCAGGCAATTTGTACACCATCTTTAAGGTAGGGGAGGTTACAAAATGGGCTGAAGGTTAGATGCAAGTCTTAGAAGAAAAACACACAGTACTGGAAGGACACTTACCTGAAGTAAAAAACCCACATAAGTCCCAAATATTAACACTAGCTCAGGATATCAGAAATTCTAAATTCTTACTTATTTTAAAAGGATCCTTCCTTCCCCAACCAATCAAAAAGCTACAGGCATCTACCAGTCAAAAGTTTTCTTCTAACCTTCAGTTCTACTCTTGATAAGTGCTCCTGTATCTTGTTTTAGCTATTATTTAAAGAATTGTAATGGCCTAGAAACTGGCCACCTGGGGTGATTTCATGGAGTCATGGACAGAGAGAGCCTCATGAGGTCAGAGCAGCTATGACAGGCAGTCTCTGACATTTTCATAAACTAAATTGAATTCTTGGCACATTCTGAGCTTGGATAACATGAGTTTCCAACCCTGCTCCCCCTTGGTTGTATCAATTCTGCTTTAATTCCTGCCCTGATGATGTGATCGAAAAAAATTAGGAATTAGTCAAAATTTAGGAATGATCTGAAATACGACAAACTACAAGTAATAAAGGGATTTGTTACCAAAAAATGTGAAAAGCATCTTTGGATTTTCTCACTGTCTTTTATTATTAAGGCATAAATTGTATGTCTAAATCCATCCAAGAGTTAGTCCAGACTTTGACAGTCTGGCCGCTGTAGGGATAATATTTGGACTATGTATAATTTCCTATGTACATACTCTAATTTCCATCTTTTCCCACCACTGTTGTAATTGCCTAATTTGTTAGGATAGTCTCATGAGAAACCCTGTCCTAGATATTCCAGAATTTTCTAAACAAAGCCAATTGGTTACTCACACTCCAATTCAGTGAACATTTACTGAGTGTACCTACCTTCTTTCAGCTTCTTGCATATGTTTTGATTAATCGTAACAAAAATTCCCATTTTGCAGATGAAAAAAAGAGTCCAGAGAGTTTCAGTAACATGTCCAAGGACACATGACTAATAAGGGGCATGCCGAGATGTCAATTTGTTTTCTCTGAAACTATTTTTAGGTACCATTAATCACTTGGAGATACCATAAGCTGATATAGTGGGTGCATATCACAATGGACACCAGGTGTCTACTGAACCCATGGGACTAAGTAATAAAATCGGCCTTGCTTTGCACTTCCTGATATGGAAATCTATGGGTGCTGATGATATAAAAACTTGATCAATAACATATCAAAGTGATCTTTCCATTCCAGAAAACATACAACTTTCAGTAAATACTAGCAACATTAAATATCAAAAGTTTTTTAATTCCATAGGTCTCAAGAGAATTATAACTGGCACCTAAACATAAACATCCCCTAATTTAGAAGTTAATGATCTTCTTCCAGGCTTCTCATTACCAGCTACTTTATTAAATGTAATGAACGACTTCTCTTAGGATGATTTTTTTTTTTTTTTTTTTTTTTTTTTTTTTTTAGGACACAGGTAATATTAAAAATCTCTCATTCTGGGAGTTGTAGCTGTAATTTTAATTGGATTCATGCCACTATGATCCTAATCTCAGGATTTCCTAATGAAAATCATAGAACTGTTTAAGTAAGAAAAAAACAAAGAGATCAGCTAGTCCTATAGTCTTAAAGTGACAATTCCCAGGCTGCAGCTGGTTCTAACTATATGTTGTTTTTTCTCCACAATGATGACACATGTTGAGTTCTTATAATTCTTTGAATTGGTTGCCAAGATTTTCGAGAAAATGATTTTCAAATAAACCTTTCTATGTTGGCTTTCTCTTGAAAATTTGGAATATTAGGTAGTACTGAGCCTACATTCCTACATAATGAGCAGCAGGTGCTTCTTATAGATGGGTCTGGGCTTTCCAGTGTCACACCATCCTGGCATTTCTTGATGGATTGGTATTATTGTGGCCAGTGGTCTGTTGACATTGTGTTTGTAGTTTTATTTTCTTGTAGTAAATTTAGGAAGAGAGAACAATATTTGACTTTGTCAGAAATGAGAAAACAAGGGACGCCTGGGTGGCAGAGTCAGTTAAGCAGCCAACTCTTGATTTCAGCTCAGATTATGATCTCAGGGTTGTGAGATCGAGAGAGCCTGCTTAAGATTCTCTCTCTCGGGGGGCGCCTGGGTGGCTCAGTGGGTTAAAGCCTCTGCCTTTGGCTTGGGTCACGATCCCAGAGTCCTGGGATCAAGCCCCACATCGGGCTCTCTGCTCAGTGGGGAGTCTGCTTCCTCCTCTCTCTCTCTCTCTCTCTGCCTACTTGTGATCTCTGTCTGTCAAATAAATAAAATAAAATCTTTAAAAAAAAAAAGATTCTCCCTCTCCCTCTGTCCCTCCTCCCCATCTCTCTCTCTAAATAAGAAAGAAATAAAAAAGAAAGAAAGAAAGAGGAAACCAAAATATGAGAAGGTTTGTATTTTTAAAAAAATAGAGCAAGTTTCTTTGTGAAAGTGAAGAATGTGCCTTTTTGGTTACTGTGTAAGTGAAATGTCTCAGCTTCAAATTCATTTATGGTAGTTACTTGGCTCTGTAAGCATTTGAGAACCATGACATGGTCTTATTTTTGTGTTCTGAACAGAGGGATAGAGAGCTTAAATAGCTTCCTCAGGGTTTATATTTTTAGGCCATAACTAATGTGAGGGTTTCCTCATCTATTAATACAGTGTTTGGCATGCATAAGATAATAAATACTTGAATAAGTATGTGAGCTAAAACCTAAAAAAAAATTTGATATTATGAAATGTCTTCAGAAAAACAGGACATGGAATTAAAGAAATTCATATAAATTATAAATGGGTACAAATACTGGAGGTGCAAAGAGAAAAGAGGAAGATGGCCACAGTGTAGGAGGACCTGAGGAACTAAAGAGAGGGAGGAGGCCACACTGAAGAAGGTAGGGAGTGCAGAGATGTGGTTTATAGGAAAAACGGATCACAAATACTGCAGACAGGAGGGAGCTGTGGTTCTAGAGATGGTTTGGGGTGAGAGAGAGAAAGAGATGCACAAGGAGAACATTTCCCCAAAGCCATTGGCTTGGAAAATGAGAGATGCTGAATTTCAAGAGTTCTTAAAACCAATAGGGCTCAAAGCCTGTGTTTTAAAGGTCAGGGGCCTTAGCTGGGATAGAGCACAGAGGGCACTACCTCCTCCTGGAGACAAAGCAGGCAAATAACCTGGGAGCAGACCGCATGGGAACAGCAATCTGAAGAGTGCCTGGGGCACACAGTGGGGAGATTATTCACTCTTTTTCAGAGAGTGTCCCTGAAAGGCAGTGTTCACATAGGCACCTCTCTGGGAACAAAGGAGCTAGCTATTGCCAGTTCCCTTCCAAAGCCCTCGGCATAAACACATAGCCAACTGAGGGAAGAAGCTTAGCACTGACACTGACTGCCTCACTTGCTTACACAAAGTCCCACCCTCCTTGTGCCTTGGTGGGACTGGCTCTTCTCAGTCAGGCTTGCCTCAGTCCCCTCCCCTAGGTAAACCCCTCCCCTAGAAGAAGAGCATAAACCCTGCCCATACCACATCTGACCAGAGGGTTCTGAAGGCATCACTTCTGATAGAATTGGGGTCAGGTCTCATTTCATAAGCAGACCAGAGCACACCTAGTTAAAAGGTGCCACATACAGGCCGGGAACCAAAGACTGCCAATAGCTGACAAGAAGAGCCTCTACAGACCACTAGCCTAATGGATAAAGCAGCCAGAACACAATAGCAAAGTGCATGTAGCATACTCCAGAAATACTCCCTGAAGTGCCAGGCCCTGGACACTACACGATCTCTTTTTCATCTAGGAGCAGGAGACATAACCAGCTTTTCTAACACATAGAAGAAGGCTGAGACTTAGACAAAATGCCGAGGCAGAGGAATTTATCCCAAATGAAAGAAAAAGATAATGCCATGACCAGAGATCTAAGTGAAATAGATATAAGTAACATGCCTGATAGAGAATTTAAAGCAACAAGCATAAGAATAATCACTGGGCTTGAGAAAAGAATGAAAGACATCGGTGAGACCCTTAATACAGAGATAAAAGAGTTAAAAAAGGAATCAGTCAGAGATGAAGAATACAATAAATGAGATTGGAAACAGGCCTGATGCAAAGACCAGCAGGCTGGAAGAAGCAAAGGAACAAATTAATGACCTAGAAGACAAAATGATGGAAAATAATGAAGCTGAACAAAAGAGAGAACAAAAAATTATGCAACATGAGAATAGATGTAGGGAATTCAGCGACTCCTTCAAATGTAATAACATTCATATTATAGGAGTTCCAGAAGAAGAGAGAGAAAAGGGGACAGAAAATTTATTTCAAGAAATAATAGTATGACGGTACTATATACTATATAATAGTATATACATATATACTATATACTATAAGAAAACTTCCCTAATCTGGGGAAGGAAACAGACATCCAAATCCTGGAGGCACAGAGACTCCTATCAAAATCAACAGAAGCAGGCCAACACCAAGAAGTATTGTAATTATATTTGCAAAATATAGTGATAAAAAAGAGTCTTAAAAGCAGAAAGACAAAAAAGTATTTAACTTACTAGGGAAAACTCAAAAGGTTAGCTGGGGATTTCTCAACAGAAACTTTACAAGCCAGAAGGGAGTAGCATGATAGATTCAAAGTGTTGAATGGGAAAAATCTGCAGCCAAGAATACTCTATCCAGGAAAGCTGTCATTCAGAATAGAAAGAGAGATAAAGAGTTTCCCAGACAAACAAAAACTAAAGGAGTTCATGTCTACTAAACCAGCAAGAAATATTAGAGGAGACACATTGAGGGTAAAGGAGAAAAGAAAACTGATAAAGACAAGACAAGATCAGAGAAAATCTCCAGGAACAATGACAAAACAAGTAATAAAATGGCAATAGGCACATCTGTCAGTAGTTACATTGAATGTAAATGAACTAACTACTCCTTCAATCAAAAGACATAGGATATCAAAATAGATCAAAACCTACTTGTGGAGCATAAGAAATAACACGGAGTTACATTGGGAGATGGAGAGGAGAAGTGAGTTGGGGGAAATTGGAGGGGGAGACAAACCATGAGAGACTGTGGACTCTGAGAAACAAACTGAGGGTTTCGGAGGGGAGGGGGATGGGGGGTTGGGTGAGCCTGGTGGTGGGTATTATGGAGAGCACATATTTCATGGAGCCCTGGATGTGGTGCATAAACAATGAATGCTGGAACATTGAAAAAAAATAATAAAATAAAATGGGAAAAAAAGAGAAAAAAAAAAAACAGGATCCATCAGTGTACTGCTTACAAGAGACTCATTTTAGATCTAAAGATTGAAAGTGAGAGTGAGAAATACTAATCATCCAAATGGATGTCAAAAGAGCGCTGGAGTAGCAATATTTATATCAGACAATCAGACTTTAAAACAAAGACTGTAAAAAAGAGACAAAGAAGGGCATTATACAATAATAAAGGGGACAATCCAATAAGAAGGTAGAATTGTAAATATTTATGCACCCAACTTGGGAGCATCCAAATACATAAAACAATAACAAACATAAAGGAACTAATGAATAATAACACAGTAATAGTAGGGGACTTTAACACCTCACTTACATCAACGGACAGATCATCTAAATAGAAAATAAACAAGGAAACATTGGCTTTGAATGACACACTGGACCAGATGGACATAACAGATATATTCAGAACATTCCATCCTAAAAGAGCAGTACACTTCTTTTCAAGTGCACATGGAACATTCTCCAGAATAGATCACAAATTGGGCCACAAAACAAGCCTCAACAAATTCAAGAGGATCCAAGTCATACTAGGCATCTTATCTGACCAAAATGCTATGAAACTGGAAGTCAACCACAAGACAAAAATTTTAAAAGATCACAAATACATGGAGGTTAAATAACGTGCTACTAAACAATGAATGCATCAGCCAGGAAATCAAAGAGGAAATTAAAAAGAAATACATGGAAACAAATGAAAATGAAAACACAATGGTTGAAAACACGTGGGATGCAGCAAAAGCATATATAAGAACAAAGTACATAGCAATACAAGCCTACCTTGAGAAGCAAGAAAAATCTCAGATAAACAACCTAGCCTTACACTTAAGGAGCTAGAAAAGGAACAACAAATGAAGCTTAAAAGTCTGCAGAAGGAAGGAAATAATAAAGATCAGAACAGAAATAAATGATACAGAAACTAAAAAAAATTAAATCAGGAGTTGGTTTTTTTTGAAAAAATGAATTAAATTGATAACCTCCTAGCCAGACTTACTAAAAACAAAAGAGAAAGGACCCAAATAAATAAAATCACAAGTGAGAGAGGATAAATCACAGCCAACACCACAGAAATACAGTTATAAGAGAATATTATAAAAACCTATATGCCAACATATTAGACAACCTAGAAGAAATTGGTAAATTCCTAGAGAGATATAAATTATCAAAACTGAAACAGGAAGAAATATAAAACTTGGACAGACAGATAACCCACAAAGAAGTTTAATCTTAAATCAAAAAATCCTGAACAAACAAAAGTCCAGGACCAGGTGGTTTCACAGGTGAATTCTACCAAATATTTAAAGACGAGTTAATACCTATTCTTCTCAAACTATTCCAAAATATAGAAAAGAAAGAAAACTTCCAATGCTGGCTCATTACCTTGATACCAAAACCAGAAAAATAATCCATTTAAAAAGAGAACTAACAGGTCAGTATCTCTGATGAACATAGATGCAAAAATCCTCAATAAAATATAATAAACCAGATCTAACAATACATTAAAAAAATCATTCCCCATGATCAAGTGGGATTTATTCCTGGGTGGCAAGAGAGGTTTAATATTCACAAATCAATTAATGTCATACACCACATTCATAAAAGAAAAGTTAAGAATCATGATCATTTCAGTAAATGCAGAAAAAGCATTTGACAAAGTACAACATACATTCATGATAAAGGTGGCTCATACATTCTGGCTTACATCCCTTTCCCACTATTTGTTTAAATCTGATCAAATTATTTTACTTCTCTAAGCCTCTCTTTCTTCATATGTATTATAGGAATAACCATAATAGTAATACTTACTGTCTTAGGTCAGTTTCCAGGGAAATAGACTCAGAGAGAGATTAGCAGGCAGAAAGTTTATTGTAGATACCCTGGTATTCACAGCTATGGGAGAGTAAAAGAAACAGGATTGGACAGAGAAAAGAGTTGAACTATGATGCAGTCCCATGTGCATCTGCATCCTGAGGAATCTGCTGATCCCTCAAGGAGCTCAACAGCTAAAATGGCCCTTTAGAGTGGCCCATTCTGAGGCAACTCTAAACTATTGCATCAGCCAATCAAGGAAAGAAGCATGATCTTGAATGACATTACTCTTGTCAGTGAGAGCAATTCCTGGAAAGTAATGCAGTTCCCAACACTGCTGGGAGCCAGAACGGGTGTCTCTGTCTTGTGGAGAGAAATTTGACAGAATAAACCAGGTACTCACTACATTTGCCTTTTGTGGTTCCATGAGGATTAAATGAGTCTATACATAAACAGCATTTTATATAGTGTCTGGCACATGGTTTACTGTAAATATTATTCATTAAGCACTTACAGGGTATTTGCTATTTGTAGATCCTAGAAAAGACACTGAAGACACTTAGAAAAGGACAAAAGTAAATAATAAATAGACCCTGCCCTAAAGAGATGACAGTTGAATGGAGAAGAGAACTGGAGGCTACAGACAGTCTAATCTTCCTGGTCATTCCATAAGCCCTTTACATTAACCTTCAGTTACCAAAAGGATACTGAATACTCTCTCTAGTATACTTCTGCCTTTAAGCACCTTGTAGCCTCATTGAAAAGTTAAGGTTTATATGCATGTAAGAACTTGATAACAATGTGACTTATGATTAAGTGTCAAAATATGTGGCAGGAATGAATTGGTAAGGCAGAAAGAGGAAGAGATGTCCATCTTGGAAGAGATGGACAAAGGTGCGGGGTGGTTTCTGGAATAGTCAGGAGAGCTTTGTGGAGGAATGGATTTAACCTGGATATTGTCACATGCCTAGATATTGGATAGATGGAGGGAATGGCAGAACTCCAGACTGAAGGAGAAAAGGGTAAAGGGTCTGGCTATGCCTGTTAGTGGTGAGGGAGTCAACTGCACAGCAATGGAAATTTTACATTGACACATGCTACTAAATGGACCTCTGCTAATCAGTGGAATCAGATTGCTTTTGTGACATTAGATCTTCTATGCCTGATCCCACCAATGCTGCAGGATTTTTGAGTAGCTTGGATGAAACTCTGTAACAGGAAGATGTGGTGATATTGAAGAAAATGAACTATAGAGGGAAATCAACATCTATGGGCAGCCTCCCAGGTAATCTCAATGCCCTCTATTTTTATTGACTAACTTAGTGACAGATATTGAAACTGAGACTGGCAGCTGGGGTTGGACACCTAGATTATCAGATGCTTAATGAGGCAATTTTAGCAGAAAGATAATTTGCATAGAGGAAAAAGCATAGGATTTGGATCCAGACTTATAAGGTAGGAGTTCAAACCATGCTTCCACAACTTAGATGGCATATACCCTTGGACAAACTTTATAATCTTTTCCTGTACCTTCATGTTTCTATCTGCAAAATGAGGTCAATAATTCCCACCTTACAGTGTTGTAAGGACAAAGTAACATATAAAATCCATTGAAATTGCCTCCTAGATTTATAATAGATGTTCAATAAATGCTATTATTGTTGTTGCCAGTATCATTATTGTGACCATGTAGGAGCCTCTCCTCACTGAAATTATATTTTTAAATTTGTCTCTGATTGGCTGGAAATTCACAATGCCTAAAATATGGTACTTAAATTCTACTCAAGTTCTAATTGTAGAGCTTTACCATCCTTTCTCTTGAAAGTGTTGGAAGGAACAAGACAGAAGGTAACTGGTACCTACTGTTGGTAGATGGATGTGCCTTGATGAGAGGTTAGTAGTAAGAGACACACCCTTTAAATTTCAGGTGCATATTAATTATTCCACCTGGACAGCATTTATTTCTTTGGGTCTTAAATTATTTTCTAGAGCAAACTATTAAACTGGCAACATCAGTGATGGGAAGTCACACCAGATATCTTTGTTCAGACTGGTTCCTCTTTTTCTCTTCACTGTCACATTGCTTAGGAAAGGTATAGAGCTTAGTGATGAGGAGAAGACCTGCAGGTCAGGAGCTAGAACTATCAAATTTAGGTAAAGTTAGAACTATCAAAATTAGGTAAAGTTGAATAAAATTTAAAATTCACTTTCTCTGATGCAAATAGCCACATTTCAAATGCTCAATAGCTACATGTGGTTAGTGGCTGCTCTATTAGACAACACAGATAATAGAACATTTTGATCATCCACAGAAAATTCCTTTAGACTGTGCTGCTCTAGAGCCAAACTGACTGGATTTAAATGACATCTTTGATACTGTTTGCATGGCTCTAGGCAAATGATTTAATGTTTCTGTGTCTTAATTTTATCATCTATAAAATGAGGCTATGTGTCAACTTACTGGTATCATTTATCATTTATGAGAATTAGATGAATTAGTATATGTAATATATTTGGAGCAACCCCAGGCATATAGTATTTTTCTCAACAGTTGTAAACAATTACTATTAACTAAAAAATCTGATGAAATGGCACCTGTTTCAGAAAGAAAACATAACTTACAGATGAAGGGGGTGGGTGGCTCAGAGTAGTCAATGTACATAATTACCATGGGACCATCATAATATAATATAGTTTTTTATGTCTGTGTCTGTTTTCTTGAATAGACTCCATGGGCTAAGGACTGGTGTGTTATTCCTCTTTATAAGCCTAGTACCTATGACAATGCCTTGAGCACAGATGACACTCAGTAAATACTTTTATTTTCAACAGAGTTGAATTAAGTGCTTAAGTGATTGACTGAGAAGTTACTTATTTATTAATATTCTAGTAGTAATAGTAGGATTAGGATTTTGCTAATTTCACCATATTTTAACCATATGGAGATAATGAATTTTAGTTAGGTTTAATGACAAATGGGGAAGAGTATTTAAAATTAAGAATGGATGGAATATCCAAACTAGATGATCACTTCACATGTTGGAGAAAAAGAGAAAGAATAGAGAAAAGGGAAATTAAAGAGAAAAGAGAAGAAATGCAGTTGAAAAGCCCTGTGGAAGAAAGCTCAAAAACAGATTTTTTCTTACTTCAACATTTTACCACAGGCAGACCCTGAAACCCTAGATGTAATCAACTTGGCTGGAATGCCAGGGCTAGAGTAAACAGAAATCTGAGTGTGTCAACAAATTACTTAATTAAGCAGAGTAGGTGGCAGTGTGAAAGCAAAATCATAATGTGCCATAGGATAATGTGATTGAAAGTTTCAGCTGTGATGGAATGAAGAGAGTAAAACACAAGAGAAAAAATTACAGTGCGAGGGACCAGACTATGGACTCTGTTAGCCAATGGGGGGAAGAAAAACAAGAACAGGAAATAAGATTAAAAAATGGAATTGTATTATTCAAGAAAACACTTCCTGATTATAAACATAAATTTAAAAGCAACTGATTTAAGCCATCATTTTAGATGAGCCAAGGTCAGGAGGAGGACTGCAAATGGCATTAAAAAAGGGTCTCAGGATTTGTGCCATCAGCATAAAAGTGGCAGTTAACAATTAAAAGCAGAAGTGAAATGACTAAGAAATATAAAAGCTAGAAATGAACAGATGGTCAGGCATTCAGCTTGCGAGGATGCTAAAACTGGATATATTTTATATTTCATTCCAAGTTAACAAATATTAGGACATTAACATGCATGAAACATGGTGTGTATTCCATCCTGCCATGTTTTTATTACTAAGTTAGAAAGAATTAGACTGCACGGAATGTATGCAAATACATCAATCTAAGCAAATGCTGAGTCAGGGCAGATCAGGAAGGTCAGCTGGATTTCTAGTTTCCAAAGAGAAGCCTGGTCAATTGCATACTAAGCATCCTTTGTGGGGTTATTCCTTAAGTGGCCACTCACTTCCAAAAAGACTGTAAAGGCTAGAGTGCTGGATGACACTTTCTTTAAAGGCGGCAGTAGCCAAGCCTCCCAGCCTGTTTTGTTTTTAGTATTAGCATGAGATTTAGAAAGTGTGTAGAATATTTACTCTCTGTATGGAAGATGTTTCCATTGGATTTTAGTATGTCAAATAGGAGCAATCATTGGTAAGAGGTAGCTGCACTAGGATCAGGAGACCATTGATAATAACAGACTGTGGTTATGAGACATGTTTTTCACAGGTTGCCATTGACTGTGGAGCTTTCTGCATAGGTTGACTGAGGCTAGATGGAGAAAACAAGGTTTTCATCAGTTCACAAGCTTATTCATTAAGGAATACGAGTATGCTTAGACTAAGTGACCTCTCTTCAACTTCTTTGTTTAATCACAGTCCACATCTAGGTTCTGTAACCAGATTATGACTTTGATTCTTCTCTTTTCTTCTCTGTCTTCACAATACATAGTGATGGGTTCCTGAAAAAAGAAGAGAAATTTCTTTTTCCCCACTTTTCATTCTTGCTTGAACCATAATGCAGCCAGTATATTCATTCATTCTGTCAATCAATCACTTAGTCTGTATCTTTTAAGTTCATACTCTCTGCTCAGTATTGAGAAAGGAATTTGCGATAAAATAGTCTTTGCAACTTATGCTTAAAAACAGACCAACTTTCTCACACCCTGTGTTTATTAACTCTCATTCCTTTTGACATAACCTAAATGCAGTGTAGAAAACATTCAAACCTAACATTTATAGGGACTGCAGCTGCACATATAAAGAAATCCTTAAGACATTGTGTGCCATTCCCCTACTTCAAACTCCCATCTGCTCAAAGTTACACCCTAGAACTACTGTACACAGAAAGGGATTGTCTGTGAATGGTGTCAAGTTCACTATCAGACTGTGAAGTTATTGGGATAATATTCAGCTTCCTCTATGCATCACTTAACATCTGGAAGGAAAACCACTTTTTGACCCAAAAGAAGGAAATAAAAATGTGTGCAGTCATATACATAATTGCATTTATTATATAGACATACCTGAAGATATAGATGTACATATAATATATATTATTATATTTTATTATATATGTATAAATATGTGCATATAACAAATTATACAAATTATTGTATATGCTATATATTTTTTTTTAACATTTTATTTATTTGTCAGAGAAGGAGAGAGAGAGCGAGCACACAAGTAGGTAGAGAGGCAGGCAGAGGCAGAGAGAGTAGCAGGCTCCCTGCTGAGCAAGGAGCCCATGCGGGACTCGATCCCAGGACTCTGGGATCATGACCTGAGCCAAAGGCAGCGGCTTAACCCACTGAGCCACCCAGGCATCCCTATGCTATATATTATTGTATTATGCACCCATAATAAATAAAAATGTTCTCCACATTTCCAAAGTTTCTGAGTTGACAATAAACTTTCTTTTGATGGTAGTAAAGGTAAGCCACCTTCATTTATAAATATAAACTATATATGAAAAGTAATTAAAAACCCATTATATGAAATTTACTATAAAGAATGAGTGCATTTTAAAACTGATTAAACATGTATATCATTTACAGCCATACTCAGCTGTGATTACATGTTTTTTTTTAAAAGCTAATAATTATTTCAGTATTCACCTAAAATATTCTGATTGAATGAGGAGATAAATCTGCTACTAGAAGATGAAAGGAATATGTATATGTAAAATCACTGAAGAGCATGCTTGAGAGAATTACACAAATGCTTGGGGAAATTTTATGTAAATATCATTTTTTAGAAACTTAAATGCAAAAAGTTCTAAAAGTGGGATGCTATTATGTCATAAATATGTATCATTCTAAAAGTAATGCTGAAGGCATTTCTCTTTGGGATAAGCACTATTTAATGAAAATAGAAAAACATTCCTAAAGTATCTTGATTGCTGAGTATTCACATCAGTTACAACTGTTTCAGTAAAAAATAAACATAGATATTTTAGTAGAGGTAATAACTGAAGGATGCTTTTTCTTGAAAATATATGGCTTAAGGACTGGGTATTTCAAAGATAGAAATAGTTTTAAGGGCTCCAAAATAACACCTACAAACTTGAAAAATAAAGTATAACTTCTAGGAGATTTTATAAATATAGTTCTTTTCACCAGCTTTGCAGTTACTTTCTTTCTTATGACTGTGGCCCCTGGCATTAGTTAGAACACAGGGAAATGAGACCATGGACAGGAGCATGGATGAAAAAGACACTGGACTTGTATACCTATGAATGCTAGGAACCTGAGATAAATTTTATAAAAATAAATAGCTAATATTGAATGCTTACTATGTGCTAAATATTGTGAAAGATGGTTTTCATTTATTTTTAAAATTTTTTTTAATTTTTATTTTTATTTAAACATGTAATATAACCCCACCATCCTCTCCCAACCCCCCTCCCCCCACCCCCCCTCAGTTTGTTTTATGACATTAAGAGTCTCTTTTGGTCCCTGATCCCATCTTGTTTCATTTATTCTTTTCCTACCACCTTAACCCCCACCCCCGTTGCATCTCCACTTCCTCATATCAGGGAGATCAAAAGAAATGAAATCTTACCATTTGCGACAACATGGATGGAACTAGAGGGTATTATGCTTATTTTTAAAATTTATTCCTTCCAAAATCCTGTGAGAAGTTAATTATCACCATGTTGAAGATGAAGAAACAAATTTGTACTGATTTAAGTTAAATTGGCCAAGGCTGAGCAACTAGAAAATGGCAGACAGGACTGGACTAGAACTTAGGAGGCTATGCATTTAACCACTGCTCTGCATGGCCAACCATATTAAACCTAACTATAATTCTTTATGATTAATTTTCTCTCCAGAGGTTGGAGAACCATAACATAACCTGCCTAAGATTATTCACAGGTTAAGTGTCAGAGCAGGATTTAAACTCAGTTTGACTCCAAAGCTACCTTCCACTCTGTTTTGCTGCCTTCCACTTGAGATGTTGCCAAATACTTGCACCACATACTGATACTTGCAGTTTATAGAACTGGTGGTTTCAGATCAAGGACCCTTACAGGGCCCTAATGGATTAGTAGGAAGCTAGAGGAGGATCCCTGCCTAAGTCTACCAAACCATCCAGGTGCAAGTCAGAATCTGTTAACATTGTGTCATGGTGTCTCCTCATGGGACCTACACCCTATACATTACAGAACTAAACACAGTATCTCAAAATGAGTTAAAATGTTTGAATAGCCATAAATCATGGGTGGTAGATGATGGTCAAAAAGTAAAACTAGACATACTACTACTAAGAAGAAGACTATCATATACATATTGGAGTATCTAAGAACTAAATGAACATTAAGAAATATATCTGAGGGACGCCTGGGTGGCTCAGTGGGTTAAAGCCTCTGCCTTTGGCTCAGGTCATGAACCCAGGGTCCTGGGATCGAGCCCCACATTGGGCTCTCTGCTCAGCGGGCAGCCTGCTTCCCCCTCTCTCTCTGTCTGCCTCTCTGCCTACTTGTGATCTCTGTCAAATAAATAAATAAAATCTTTAAAAAAAAAAAAAGGAAAGAAATATATCTGAGTGTATGTGATCTATTATGCAACTAAAATACTGACTATTGCTTAGAACCAGATTTTTGAATTAATGTAGCCTTATATGGATTAGTAATAATTATATTATTCATTATCATGGATAGTAATCAAAACAAACATTATTTCTTGGAAGAATATAATGTGAATAATGTTATGTAATATATTACTGAAAAGGAATTTTTTGGCCTCAATGTCAATTATATAGATATATGGAAGAATTTCTTCAAAATAACTCATAAGGATCTAGATACTTAAAATGTATGTACATGTTTCATGATTGTTTGAATGTGGGTATCCTGACAATGGCAGTAAAACCTTTGGAATTATTACAAAAACACTCTCCCAAACAGATCATTTTTAGTGAGTAAAGAGGCCTTTTGAACTTTGAGAAAACAGGTGTTTCATGCAGAGAAGACTGCTGAGGCCAAATGCTAGAATTATTAAGTAGCCATTAAAGAAATTCTAGATAGAAAGAGTCTGATGCAAGGACAGAATATGATGAGACAAATGACCTCTCAGTGTTGCTAAGGTATTCTTGTGGTGGATTTCCCCCTTTAATTCAATAGTCAGCAAATAAAGCAATAAATTTGAACATGCCCAACCACTAGGAAATCATTTCTCCTGCTATAAGGAGTCGTAATAGGAAGCAGAACTCAGATGGTTGAGTTGATAATGTTTCGCTCCCAGGGGGCCTATTCTTCAGTGGTGAGCTTTCCCAAGAGCTCTGTGGTTGATAAACTGCTTTCCCCTGGAGCCCTGCCCCAGCCAGCTGACATTAAGTGACTGAACACTGAGCAGACCTGTCTTCCTGTATCAGCCAGGCTCACTCTCCTTTCTCAGACAGCAAGGGACCCCAGAGGAGTAAATGCAGACCTAGTGTGATACAGGGACTTCTGGCATGCACTTCTCTTTTCCCTCCCTCTGTTGATTCCTTTACGCCTGGAGAACTGAAAAATGTGTGTAAATAGATCTGACCTCTTTCATGCCAGGGGATATGTGGCAAAGTAAATAAAACAAATAAATATGTAAATAAGACCTGTCTAAAGGTTACTTTAAACCCAACATTTCCATGCACCAACTTACCACTCTCTCTGTAAGTTAGTGCACTGGTAAAGTGACCACCAAGTGAACCCTCCTTAAGGATACAGTTATAGCTAGAGTCTGGATCCTGAAAGTGTTTGTTTTGTTTTCCTTCTCACAGTAAATTCCTTGCTCTGTATTGCATGAAAATCTGATTTGGTTAATTTGGCAGAGTTGGATTTTTCTTTCCCCAAAATTGCCGGTTTGAGAAATACCATGATCCCGAAACATTAAGGGATATGTCCTTTAAGTGATTTTAGCTAACCCTGTGACAGTTCTCTGAAGAATACAAAAGGCTGCTGAACTTCAAGTTCAAGTTAAAGCTACTACCCTAGTCATTATCTAGAGAATGCCAAGTGCATAATAGTAATGTTGGGTTTTAAAGTATCCTTAGCAGGCTTTACTTTATTTATACATTTATTTTTGCCTCATAATGTTGCCAGCATTTTATAGCAAATGTTTTTGTCAGAATAAAGAGAGTCCTAAAACAATCTAAATAACGTCCACTCCTCACTGAAGAGACAACAGTTTTCCTTGTGGTGCAATGTCCCCTGGCGTGAAAGAGTTCATTCAGGTTATCAGACAAATCTTTTCATTGCCTTGCTCAAGGTGCAATCATGTAACTGCTTAGCTCTTTAAGTGTGCTGTTGACACAAATGAGATCTCTATTTACTAGTGAAAAAGAAAATCTTAAAGCCAAGGCCCTAAAAAGGAACGGTGTGAAGCAATGTGTTTTCAAAGAAAACAAAAACAACAACAAAGCAACAAACAACCCTGTTTGCAGTGAGACTGATTCTTTGATCCCCTGGGAGAGGCTGTCAGATCCGCCAGCAGTGCTGACTTAATCTGGAAGAGCTGGAAGATCCACCCTGGAGAGTGGCAACTTGAACTAGAACCTAAGAAACTTGGTGTCTGGTCCTGAATTTGCCAGTGATATGTTGTGTCACCTTGGGCAGTGGTACTGTAGCCCTCCCTCCGGGTTTCAGTTTTCTTGTTTATTAGGTAGGGAGGGAGAGAGCTCAATTAGATCTCTGGTAGTTGCTAGCCTGAGTGGTCTTCAGTTGCGCTTGAAATATCGTGACTAGGGGTGCCTGGGTGGCTCAGTGGGTTAAAGCTGCTGCCTTTGGCTCAGGTCATGATCCCAGGGTCGTGGGATCGAGCCCCACATCAGGCTCTCCGCTCTGCGGACAGCCTGCTTCCTCCTCTCTCTCTCTCTGCCTCTCTGCCTACTTGTGATCTCTGTCTATCAAATAAATAAATAAAATCTTTAAAAAAAAAAAAGAAAGAAATATCGTGACTATCAAAGTCCGATAAACTGCTTAATATTAACTGGAAATAGGACACCTGGGTGGCTCAGTTGGTGAAGCCACTACCTTCTGCTCAGGTCATGATCCCGGAGTCCTGGGATCGAGTCCCACATCAGGCTCCAGCGCCACAGGGAGTCTGCTTCTCCCTCTGACCTTCTCCCCTCTCATGCTCTCTCTCTCTGTCTCTCTCTCAAATAAATAAATAAAATCCTTGAAAAATTAAAAAAAATATTAACGGGAATATGTTTCACATTCTCATGTAATTATATTTGGGATTGTACAGTGTATGCATGCATATGCATTTTTTCCTCTGCTTTTTTCTAAATAATCATGAATTAAAGAGAGTATCAATACATTCTTAGTTCTTAGAAGGAGAATATAGTTATAGGATAGTTGGGCAGGTTCTATGTTTAAGACACAAAATCACTTTTACTAAA
Source organism: Taxidea taxus jeffersonii (assembly GCA_003697995.1). Lineage (NCBI taxonomy): Eukaryota > Metazoa > Chordata > Mammalia > Carnivora > Mustelidae > Taxidea > Taxidea taxus. Next base: position 17,871 of record RCUC01125840.1, on the reverse strand, counting down.
TCCCTGCTAAAAATTCTAAGTAGAATATTATATTTCCAGGGAACTATAGGAAAGATCTCATTTGAAATTGTGAGTCTATTTCTTAAATGAAGATTTTTCCTTTTCTTTTTTTTAAAGCTTTTATTTATTTATTTATTTGTCAGAGAGAGAGAGAGAGCGAGCACAAGCAGGCAGAGTGACAGGCAGAGGCTGAGAGAGAAGCAGGCTCCCCACTGAGCAAGGAGCCCGATGTGGGAATCAATTCCAGGACCCCGGGATCATGACCCAAGCCAAAGGTAGCAGCCCAACCAACTGAGCTACCCAGATGTCCCAACAATGATTTTTCTTATTTTTACTTTCTAATCAAGTAATTGGAATAAACTAACTCATTAATTCACTTCAGTGTTCCTTAGTGCCTACTAAGTGCAGATCATTCTCCTAGGAACTGTGGGGATTAGTGAAATAAGTAAGACACATTTCTGCCCTCTGGGAATTTATGATCCACAAGTATAGGATTATATGTATATGCTTACAGGATTTAGACATTTGAAGAAATAATTATATCAGTTATTTCCATATTACATTTTTTTTCTTTCTTCATCTAGCTTATCTCAAAAAGAGGAGAAGAGAAACATATCATTTTGTAAGACTATACTTACAGAGAAATGCTTTATCATTAGGGAGAAAGCTTTTGCAAAACTTTCTGTAAGAGGAGTGTAAAGAGGAGTCTGTAGTCATCTTTTTTCTGGTGATTCTAGGGTTGATAGAATGCAAACCATGTCTGTTATGAAACACAACCTGCCCTATTCCTTAGGTATTAGGGTGTGCCTGACATTCATGTCAACACTGCTTTTAAAGGCTGCTGTTTGGAATCACAAAGCAGCTTAAGGGAGCACTTGTATAGGTGTGGGGAGTATTGCTATCTCTCCACTAACTGTAACATTGAGTCTTCTTTCCATACATACAAAGGCTAGAGGCATGAAAAGTGTCAAAGGGCAGAGGGCTTGGGATGCTGCAATCCTGGACAGGAGTTATTTTACTGTACCCTTGGACTGTGGATAAAGAATCCCTGATCAAGGATTTCTCTGTCCCCATATTTCAGAAATTGGGCAGCGATAGCCTGGAAGCTTCAGTCAGTGAAGCTTGCTACAACTACACAGTGAACAAGTGAAATATATGGGGTCCAAACCTGTTGTAGCGAAAGGCTTCCTTCACTGTTCATTGGTGGCAAGAATTAACTTCATGGAGTAACTTAGGAAAAGAGAAATTTAGAAAAGTGAGGAATTTCCTAACATTTAAGGAGTTATGTGAAGGTAGAATCACCCATCCAATGTTTACCGGCAGACAAATCAGAAATGTGTTACCATATGTTGAAGATAAGGAAAATCAAGTAGCCACTGGGAATTTGAATTGCTCTGTTTCTGTGAGTCTACTCTTTCATTTTTAAAAGGTCTCCTCTGAAGGAGACTTTGCAGCAGATAAGTGTAGTACAGATTCTCCTAAATTCTGTGCCATACAATGTGAGTTCTTGGAGATTCTGGTTATGCCAGTAATAAAGGAGTTCTGTGATGAAACAGCTTTGGAAAATGCTAGACATTAGATACCAGAACCCTCCATAGGAGATTTATAATGCATATTACCAGTGTATTTGACAAAGTTGGTATTAAAAAAAGAGTGTTTAGATTTTAAGTCAGTATTTCTCCAACATATTTATTCTAGACATTATAACTTATTATCCCATAAAATTGGTGTTCCACAATTCATAGGCTGAGAAATGATCTGTAGGAAGAAAGAACATGACTTTTTAGTCATGTCAACTTGGGTGGCAAGGCTGACTAAGCCACCAATTAACTGCTTGAGCTGAAAGAAGGTTCTTGCTGTGTCAAGCTTCAATGTCCTCATCTGAAAAATTGGGGAAATACCTGTTCAGGGTCTTATGAGTATCAAAATAATTCTTGTAAAGTTCTTAATAGTGCCTGGCCAAGAGCAAGTGCTCAATAAATTGTGACTATGTCTATTAGATCTAATATCAGGATTTTTTTTTTCCACTTGGACACCTATTTCTCTTGCAGTTTAAAATGCATTTCCTTTCATTGGTGTTTGATGAAGATAGGATTAGTGTCATTAATCATTAAAATAGGGACACCTGGGTGGCTGCATCGGTTAAGCCACTACATTCAGCTCAGGTCATGATCCCGGATCCAGGGATCGAGTCCCGCATCTGGCTCCTTGCTGGGCAGGGAATCTGCTTCTTTCTCCGCCTCTGCCTGCCATTCTGCTTGATTGTATGCTCTCTCTCTTTCTCTCTCTCTGACAAATAAGTAAATAAATAAAATCTTTTTTAAAAAATCATTAAAGTAACCCTGATTGCATGATTTGACGAAACAGCTGTGGCTTCATCACCCAATCTTTGCCCATGGGACAAAAGACCTCAGCTGCAGCTATCCCCTACTCCTAATTTCAGGGAGCAGCTCAATTTTAATCACTCTTCCCAGATAAACCTGGAACTGAGGGGCACAATATTACAAAGGCATCCTGAGCAGGGTGCTTGAAGGTTGAAGAGCACCCACTCAAACAGTATTTCCCTTCCTTCTTGGAACTTCCATGGGATTTTGTTTGAACCTCAGTTATGAGACTAATATTTTAGGATTGTGGTGGGTAGTGTACCTAATGCATCCTCCACCCTACCCATGAAATTTATTGTCTGTATCTTGTATTCTAAGTATTAGTTGTCCTAAATGCAAAAATTGCCTGGCCAATCAATCCATTATCTGTGTCACCAGGTTCAGCCTCAGAACTTAAGCTGTGTCTCCATATTAGTCTATAAGGACTAATTAGGAGACTAGTCAAATTAGGAGAGCATTATTTCAATAATGCTTTTCTTTGCAGAACATGACTTCTTTCTGAAATGAGAGACTTAAAAGCAAAAATATGTTACTATTATAATGAGGTCAAGAGAATGCCTCAGAGTAGATATGTGATGTACTGAGGGACTTTCAGTGGTCAGTGGTTGAGATGTAAATTGAAATACATCTTTTGTTGATGATTACTCAGTGCTCTTGTGACAACACTGCTGTCTGGGTCTCTCTGTCTTTCTCTCTTTGCCATGGGCACTTTCTCTTGGGAAAGCATGGTAATTAAGGGCATAGGCAGACCTTGTTCTAGTGGCATTGGGTGAGTTGCCTTACCTGATCTTCAGATTCTTCATCTGTAATAGGGGAAAATGATTCCAGAGGGTATTTTTAAAAGTAAGTGTGAAAATAAATGCACATATATATATATGTATATATATATAGTACTTGACACAAGGAAGTGCTCAATAAAAGTTAGCTGTCATTGTTACCTTTTAAAGTTTATTTCTTAAAATAACCAAATAAGGGGGCGCCTGGGTGGCTCATTGGGTTAAAGCCTCTGCCTTCAGCTCAGGTCATGATCCCGGGGTCCTGGGATCGAGCCCCGAGTGGGGCTCTCTGCTCGGCGAGGAGCCTGCTTCCCCATCTCTCTCTGCATGCTTGTGATCTCTGTCTGTCAAATAAATAAATAAAATCTTAAAAAAAAAAACAAATAATTAGCATTATATGACTTTTTGTATGTGTCATTATGTTGGTACTGTGAAATGATTAATTAATACAAAGACTTCATTTCCACTGGACTTTACAGTCTGCTCTAAATATAATGCAGATATGAGTCATTTCTTCTAAGTACAGGGAGGAGAAAAATATTCTTAATGGGCTCATTGAATCTTCATAGTATGAAGAAATTCAGAAGTCCTATATCCCAGAACATTTTTCATCAGCAGGAAATATAGACTATAATTAGAGAAATCTAGAAAGGGCTATTTAATAAAGTTCATTTAAATATTATACTAAGGCTTTAAATATTTTACTCATCAGATTATATTAGTGATTCCAAAATATTATTATCCTTGGACCTCTTCTGGAAGTTCTATATGGAGATCAACAAATATTTTTTAATAAAGGGATTCATGACTAAGTAAACTTTGGTGATTTCTAGATGTCAATATATATGGGCATTTCTCCAGAAGAAAAATTTAAAGCAATAGCTTGGAGAAGGAAAAGTTGAAACAATCCAAATATAAGCTGATAAGAGATCAGCTAATAGTAAAGAAAAATGGGAATGCCAGTTTATTGGAAGGAACATAGAAGGATGAGTTTTCCTACCACCGTAGCTGCTAAACAGTGCTTTGGATTTTCATAGCTCTGAGTTTTCCACTTTGTTTGAGGGAGAATCATTTCTTATATCAACTAAAGCTTCCCATAATTTCTAAGTTTAAAAAGTGAAGACAAATAATCCATAATTGTTCAAATTTTTCTCTAAACCATAATATGACTCAAACTGTGAGTACACCTTTGGTTTTACTGAGTACACTTGTAAATTACATTGTTTAGACCTCTGATAGAGACATTGCAAAGAACTGTGGCCTCTGAGGTTACAAATAATTAGTGGTTGAGAGTTCCTTTGACTAATACTGCCCAACTTACTTTCACCCTATAAACTGAATAAAAATTCCTAATTTTCAGTATCTCAAAATGAATTCTTCCTGGGACTCATCCACCCAGCACAGGGAAATTATTTCACTCCTCGCCCATCCAAAATATCCACTTTCTTCATGTTAGTAAATTCCCATACCTTACAAACTAGTGTTAGGACTCCTCAGCTAAAAATCATAGATTGATTCTGACTTGCACAATAAACCAGTAATGTCACTTAAGTGATTTCTTTTGTTTTTTTAAAGATTTTATTTATTTATTTGACAGACAGAGATCACAAGTAGGTAGAGGGGCAGGCAGAGAGAGAGGAAGAAGCAGGCTGTCCGCAGAGCAGAGAGCCCAATGTGGGGCTCGATCCCACCACTCTGGGATCATGACCCAAGCCGAAGGGAGCGGCCTTAACCCACTGAGCCATCCAGGCGCCCCACTTAAGTGATTACTTGTACAAATAGCATACATAAAGAGAAAACCCATCTGTTTTGTGTCTTTCTCAAAGCTCTCAGAATTTTCTCAATACTTTTAGGACAAACCTAGCATATGTAGCTTTATTACAAAGAATACTCAGATTATTTCATTTTTTAAAAAGTACAAAATTTCACTGCTTCAAAATCATTTGCTTTTCTAACTATAAGTGTACAAGAAAACTAAAAATGTCATTAAGTGCTTTAGTAAAATCCAGTGCTGGAGAGAGGATGGGGAACAACTGAAAGCCCCATATACTGCTGATGGGAGTGTAATTTGAGATAACTACTTCAGAAAACCATTTTTCAGTATCCAGTAAAGTTGAATAAATGCAGACCCTGGACATACAAAATATTTAAAAAATGCATAGGTATGTTATCAAAAAAGTGTATAATTTTTTTAAATGTATGTAAAAAGTTTATACCAGCACTATCATGCCTAGTAGCCAGAAACTGGAAGCTATCCAAATGCTTTTCAACATTAGAATGGGTAAGAAAATTGAAATACAATACAGCAATTAGACCACACAAACTACAGCTACACATAACAATATGGATGAAGCTTAGAAGCATAATGCTAGGCAAAAGCAATACTTACTATATGATACCATTTATTAAAAATTCAGAAAAAAAAGCCAGGATGGTTGCTTTGGGTGCTAGTGACAAGCAGAGGACACAAAGGGCACTTCTGGGATGCTGGAAATGTTCTGTTTCTTACACTCATTAGGCTATATACTTACAATTTGTGTACTTCTCTGAACATGTGTTATACTCTCCTATAAAGTTTTTTAATGCTCTAGGGTCAAATTATGATATTTAACAGATGACATCCAAATAACACTATATAAATTTGTTTGTACAAACAATTTTATAAATTTAAAAAAATATATACAAATTGGTTGTAAATTTTTCCAGAGAAATCTTAAAAGATTCAGCACATTTATAACTCAAGTTTCATGAGCTTCTTTCCCTCTTACACTGAACATCATCCTGGACATTTGGAAGGCCTGCCTATTTCTTTCAATGCACTGTACATTAGTCTCTTCTATATGTCTGAGATGTAGCTCCCTGAGATCAAGAACTGTTAGTTTTATAACTTCTGTTTACAAGAAATACACAAAACTCATGGAAAGCATTTGCTTAGTCTTTGCAGAGGTAGGAGATAACAATGATGCTATATGCATGACTCCTAACTCAACTTTACTATAATTAGATTAAATAAGATGGCATATGTAAAAATTGCATTGTAAACTTAGTGCAATTCAGACATTTCATGTGATGTATTTCACTATTTGAAACCATCTCTCATTAAAATATGCAACATTAAGAAATTGATAAAAAAAAAGCAGTCAGAACTCAAATCTCCTTAAAATGAAAGGATCTACTAGAAAATAGATGTCTAGACAGTGTTGGCCCATTCACATACATGTATTGAAAGTGTTTCTTCTGCCTCAGCCATAGCAACTTCTTCCTAGAAACATCATCAAAGGTAAGAGAAGCAAGAGCAAAAATGAACTATCAAGACTTCATCAAGATCAAAAGCTTTTGCACAACAAAGGAAACAGTCAACAAAACCAAAAGACAATGGACATAATGGGAGAAGATATTTGCAAATGATAGACCAGATAAAGGGCTAGTATCCAAAATCTATAAAGAACTTATCAAACTCAACACCCAAGGAACAAATAATCCAATCAAGAAATGGGCAGGAAAAAAAGAAAAGAAAAGAAAGGAAAAGAAGAGGAAAGGAAGGGAAGGGAAGGAAGGAAGGAAGGAAGGAAGGGGCAGAAGACGTGAACAGACGTTTCGGCAAAGAAGACATCCAAATGGCCAGCAGACACATGAGAAAGTGCTCCACATCACTTGGTATCAGGGAAATACAAATCAAAACCACAGTGAGGTACCACCTCACACCAGTCAGAATGGCTAAAATTAAGCAGTCAGGAAATGACAGATGTTGGTGAGGATGTGGAGAAAGGGGACCCCTCCTACACTGTTAGTGGGAATGCAAGCTGGTGCAGCCACTCTGGAAAACAGCATGGAGGTTCCTCAAAAAGTTGAAAATGGGGGCGTCTGGGTGGCTTGGTGGGTTAAAGCCTCTGCCTTCAGCTCAGGTCATGATTCCAGGGTCCTGGGATCAAGCCCCGCATCAGGATCTCTGCTCAGCAGGGAGCCTGCTTCCCTTCCTTTCTCTCTGCCTGCCTCTCTGCCTACTTGTGATCTCTGTCTGTCAAATAAATAAATAAATCTTTAAAAAAAAAAAAAGTTGAAAATGGAGCTACCCTATGACCCAACAATCACACTATTGGGTATTTACCCTAAAGATACAAATGTAGTGATCCAAAGGGGCACGTGCACCTGAATGTTTATAGCAGCAATGTCCACAATAGCCAAACTATGGAAAGAACCTAGATGTCCATCAACAGATGAATGGATAAAGAAGAGGTGGTATATATATACAATGGAATACTATGCAGCCATCAAAAGAAATGAAATCTTGTCATTTGCAATGACGTGTGTGGAACTAGAGGGTATTGTGCTGAGTGAAGTAAGTCAATCAGAGAAAGACAATTATCATATGATCTCTCTGATATAAAGAATTTTAGAGGCAGGGCAGGGGGTCATGGGGGGGGGGGGGGGGAGAAACAAGATGGGACTGGGGAGGGAGACAAACCATAAGAGACTCTTAATTTCACACAACAAACTGAGGGTTGCTGGCGGTAGGGGGTTGGGCATAGGGTATCTGGGTTATGGATATTGGGGAGGGTTTGTGCTATGGTGAGTGCTGTGAAATGTATAAGCCTGATGATTCACAGACCTGGACCCCTGGCACAAATAATGCATTATTTAATAAAAAATAAATTAAAAATATTAGAAAAAGAAAGTGTGTCAACATTTTAAGTGGTCATAAAAAGAAGAAAACAAATTTTCTTTTTTTTTTTTTAAGATTTTTAAAGTTTACTTATTTGACAGAGAGAGAGAGATCACACGTAGACACTGAGGCAGGCAGGGGGTGGGGGAAGCAGGCTCCCCGCTGAGCAGAGAGCTTGATGCGGGGCTTGATCCCAGGACCCTGAGACCATGACCTGAGCCAAAGGCAGATGCTTAACCCACTGAGCCACCCAGGTGCCCCACAAATTTTCTTAGTAAGGAAAAACCACTTACCTTTTCTGTACTTTTTGTACTATTGACCTAGACTATTTTAGATCAAGTATTCTCTATTTCACAGGTTATTATTTTATACACAATTAACAATTTCAGCATGGTATTAAAAAGAGAATACCCACCCTAGTGAAGTTCCTTAAGTACCAGACATGGTTCTATCAGCAGCTGGAAGTCCTTGGAAAGGAATTTAGAATTTTAGAAAATCAGATGTGAAAAATATCTTAGTCCCAGCCTACCATTTTGAAAATGAAGATGCTAAGATTGAGATCATGAAGTGCTTATTAGTAGTGGATCCAGGACCGGCACCCAACCTTCTAGAAACTGCTATGCCATTGTTATAGTACTTTCCCCAAAAAGAGCAGTTTTCTTAGTTTCATAACTTAAAAATAGTATAAATCAAGTCAATCTTGAGACTTACATCTGGCTTTATTTCTAAAAATTACTCAAACTTTTAATTTTTATAGTTCATTTTCATTTGATCTTTAGCAGTTGATAAACAAATATCTAAGCTTTTTATACTCTACATTAAAGCACAGTTTTCTCTATATTGGAATTTGAGTACTACACAGTCACACACTCTATATACAAACTTAAATATAATTTTAGTTGAGAAAAAGCTCCTTTCATTTCTTTTGTAGTTAGGATATCCCTTAATTTTGGACTGTGATTCACTGAAGCATTGAAGATTAGTACAGAGTACATGAGTACAAGAAAGATACATGTTTTCTTCCAGATCTCATATTCCTTATTCATATGAGTCTCATTTTAATCAAAAGTGGAAAAGCAAGTTACTATTTTATTGCTTAGCATGAGCAATGAAACTTTACTACTCTGAAGTTGTAAGAAGTTTCATTGCTTACCAAATTGAGAAAATAAAAGTATAATTTTTCTTTTTGGCAGCAGAGAGGAAGTAATAGGAGGAAAAATTCAAAATTAAGATTTTCATCTAGACTCTTGATATAGAGTTCTTACCTACTATAGTCATAATTTTGTGGTGACTAAATGACTTGAAGGCTCAGACAAGTGAAAGTAACAATGGGGATTTGGATTTGAGATGACGCTCTGCCCCTTTGATTTTAGGTGAGTCACTTGGTCTCTCCTTCACAGGTTTCATGTGACAATTTGACTAAATGACATTTGTGAAAGTGGCTTGGAAATAGAATATTAAGTATACAATTGTAAAATAGCATTATTGTTATTAACTCATTATATGTTCCTCCTAAAAGGTTGGGACCATTTTACAGGGCTGGAAAGTCCTTTTCTATTTTGCACTTTTCTCCCTTCCAAATTTTCTTTAAGATTTTTTGCAAGAATGTCATCCTGGGTGGCCCAACTTTAATGCTTAGCAGGGGGAAAGAGTGGGTTCTTAGTACATTACAGAGAAAAATAATTAGTTGAAATGAGAAAATTATTGCAGTTTTAAGAGATCTCATCAAAAATGCCTTGGGTGAGAAGAAAATTCAATCTCTGAGTCACAGATCCACCCATGGATATCACATTGTAATGCTGTTATCAAATACTGTCCTTTCCATCACTTGTAGTTTCATGAATTGGAGCATATAGAGAAATGTACCTTAAAGAATGTATTTTTTCTATTGTTTGCTATATTTGAGAATGGATGTAGGGTTGCCTGGGTGGCTCTGACGTTAAGCATCTGTCTTCAACTTAGGTTATGATCTCAGTGCCTTGGGATCAAGACCCACATCGGGCTCCCTGCTCAGCAGAGAGCCTGCTTCTCTCTCTCCCTCTGCTGCTCCCTCTGCTTGTGTGCTTGCTCTTCCCCCATCTCTCTCTCTGTCAAATAAATAAATAAAATCTTTAAAAAAACAAGAATGGGTGTACACTAGGTTAGAAAGAATATTTCTATTTTTTGATGCAACATATAATAGCATACTTTGTACTTACAGGACTAGATCTATGAGTAATCGTCAATAATCCTAATGTACCTAGAGACAAGAATAATTCAAAGAAGCTATGTTAATGTCAATGGATTCTGCTACTGATAAAGGACTAAGATGTCATATTTGCAAGTCATCTGTTCAACCATTTATTTAACTAATATTAAGAGCCTTGAAAAGGTATTGTACAAGGTGTTAAGGCTTTGTTTAGGTGATGAAGTGCATATTATTTATCCCACATTCTTTCTTATCCTTCTTACCACATTTTTACCATCTTATACCTGAGATTTTTATTTCTCTAATTTAGGTTGTAAGCTCTGGGCAGAACTCATGTTCTACTGTGTAAAAAGAAGCAAATGAAGGAAAAGAGGACCTGTTGGAAAAAGTCTTAGTAGAAAAGAGGAAGGAAGGAAAAAAGGAGGAAGGAAGGAAGGAAAGGAGGGAGTGGAGAGGAGAAAGGGGAGGGAGTGGAGAGGAGAGAGGAGAGGGAAGGGAAGGAAAGAAAAAGAGGAAAAGAAATGAAAAAGGAGATGAAAAAGGGAAGGAAAGGAAAGGAAGGAAGGAGAAAAAAAGGGAAAGAAAAGAAGAAGGAAGGAAGGCCTACCTCCTCCTTTTTGTTGTTGTTGTTGTTGTTGTTGTTGTTGTGGAGGAGTCTGGCTAAGTCTTTATCAGTTTGTTCAGTTTTTCAAAGAACCAGCTCCTGGTTTCATTGATCTGTTCTATTGTTTTTTTAGTTTCTATTTCATTTATTTCTACTTTAATGTTTATTATTTCCTTGCTTCTGTTGGCTTTGGGTTTTGTTTGTTCTCCTTTTTGTAGTATCTTTCAGTGTAACATTAAGTTGAACATTTTCCTGCTTCTTGAAATAGGGCTGTGTTGCTATCAACTCCCCTCATAGAACAGCTTTTGCTGTATCTCAAAGATTTTGGACCATTGTGTTCTTAAATTCATTTGACTCCATGTATTTTTTTATTTCTTCTTTGATTTCTTGTTTGAACCATTTATTGTTTAGGAGCATGTTGTTTAGTCTCCATGTGCTTCTGTTTTTTCCAGATTTTTTCTTGCATCTGATTTCTAGTTTCACACTATTGTGACTGGAGAAGATGCATATGACTTCGGTGTTTTTTAATTTCTTGAGACTTGTTTCATGGCTGAACATGTAAAATATTCTGGAGAATGTTCCATGTGCACTATAAGAGAATGTGTATTCTATTGTTTTAGGATGGAATTTTTTGAATATATCTGTTAGATCCATCTGGTCCAATGTGTCATTCAAAGTCACTGTTTTCTTCTTGATTTCCTGCTTAGAATGATCTATCTATTGATATAAGAGGATGTTAAAGTCCCTACTATTAATGCATTACTATCAATTTTTTTTCTTTATGTCTGTTAATAGTTGCTTTATGTATTTGGGTGCTCCCATGTTGGATGCATAAATACTTAGAATTGTTATATCTTCCTGTTGGATTGTTCTCTTCATCCTTAGGTAGTATCCTTTGTTTTTTCTTACAGTCTTTGTTTTAAAGCCCATTTTGTTTGATATAAATATTGTTACCCAAGGTTTCTTTTTGTTTTCCATTTACATGATAAATGTTTCCCCATCCCTTCACTTTCAATCTGTGTATGTCCTGAAGGCCAGGGCACCTATACCTGTAGGCAGCATATAGATGGATCTTGCTTTTTTTTTTTTTTAATTTAAATTTATTTATTTGTCAGAGAGAGAGGGAGAGAGAGAGAGAACAAACGCAGGCAGACAGAGAGGCAGGCAGAGGGAGAAGCAGACTCCCTGCTGAGCAAGGAGCCCGATGTGGGACTCGATCCCAGCACCCTGGGATCATAACCTGAGCCAAAGGCAGCTGCTTAACCAACTGAGCCACCCAGGCTTCCCGGATCTTGCTTTTTATTCATTCAGTCACCTTATGTCTTTTGATTGAAACATTTAGTCAATTTACATTCAAAGTAACTATTGATAGGAATGTATGTATTGCTATTTGTTACTTGTTTTATTGTTGTTGTTTTTTTTTTTAGTTTTTCTTTTTTCCTTGTTCTCTTCTTCTCTTCCCTCATGGTTTGATGGCTTTCTATAGTGATATGCTTGGATTCCTTTCTCTTCATTTTTTAGGGGGGTATTGATTATAGCTTTTTGATTTATAGTTACCATTAGGTTCATATATGACATCTTATGCATACTTCCGTCTTTATGAAGTTGGTGGTCACTTAAGCTTCAAACCATTCTGAAAGCACTGAATTTTTACTCCTTGCTGCCATGATTTATATATATGATTTCAAATAGTTTCAGCTGGTATGTCTTCAAATACATTTTCTGTGCCCTTTTCTCTCCCTCTTCTCCTTCTAGGATCCCCATGATGCAAATGCTATTACACTTGATGATGTTGCTGAGTTCCCTTGAGCTACTCTCGTTTTTATTACTCTTCTTTCCTTTTTTCTGTTCAGCTTCATTGCTTTCCATCCCTCTGTCTTCCAGCTTGCTGCTCCATTCTTTTGACCCTTCTAATTTCCTACTGATTTTCTCTGGTGTATTTTTAATTTTATGGAGTTATTTCTGACAGTTTTTAAAAATTTGTTCTTTTTGTTGAAAGTCTCACTGATTCTTTACCCTCTTCTCAAGTCCAATTAGTATCTTTATGGTCATGACTTCGAATTATTTTTATCAAGCGTACTGCTTATCTTTGTTTCATTTAGTTCTTTTGTTGTGTTTTTTTCCTGTCCTTTCATTTGGGACATATTCTCTGTTTTTTCATTTTTCTAACTCTCTGTGTTTGTTTCTATGTATTAAGAAAGTCAATTATGTTTCCTGATCTTGAAAGAAATAATATCTCCTCTTATGAAGAAGAGGTCCCGTGCCCGTGTAGTGCAATGTCTCCTGTTCACCAGACCAGGTACTTTAGGAGTGTCCCTATGTAGGTTGTGTGCAGCATACTGAGCCAAATTTGCCTTCAGCCCAGTCAGCTTCAGTGGCTCATTTTGCCTGTTGTGGGCACACTGAGCAGAGTTTTGTCCCTGTGCTTTCAAGGGTCCAGTCTGGGGCCACTGTGGGCTTATTGTTGGGTGGTCTTAGCAGTCATACCAGATGCCTGCCTTCACCTCATCTCCTAGGACTGCAGTCACACGGGGTGTATGTGGTTATTTTCACCCCTTCCCAGGACAGGAGACACTTTGGAGTGGTGCTTGTCCCTGTGGGACCACCTGCAGGGTGTGTCAGAGCAGGAGCCACTTTAGAGGGATGACCCCTGAGTTTGACATATAGGATGGGGCAACTCTGCAGGAGAATGTAGGGGCAGGATCCTCAGTGTTAGCAAGCTAGTGGAGAGGGTTTGCATTAGTCCTCTCAGGTAAGGGGTTATCTAGGCTGGTTGGATAGTGGGGGAGAAATGGTTCCCACTGACTCTTTTGTTCTTGGAGAAATCTCTAAAGATCCCTGCCCTCTGGTGCATGTTCTGAGATAGTAAATAAGTATCCTTCTTGTATATCCCAGGTACTTTTCAAACCAGTACTTCTATGCTGTCTCTCAGTGGGGCTGTTTGTTATATTATTTCTTTAAGTGGGGACTCAGTTTCCTATTGCTGTCTGGCTCTCCTAGGGCTAACCCTGATTTTTAAAGTACCTGGAGTTAAGCCCCACTGTTTATACAAACTCAAGAAGTTAAACCCCACTGTTTTCAAAAGCCATATATTATGGAGACTTGTCTTCCAGTGAAGGTCCCTTGTTTCAGGATGCCTGTTATGTTGTCTGCTCCTGTCCCTTCTCCGTGCTTGTGGTGTCCTTCTCATTTGTGGTTAGTGTCCCATGAGTTTGGTTCCCAACTGCATCTCTGCCCCTCCTATGCTTTTCAATACAGCCTCCTCTCTATGCGTAACTGTGGAAAGTCTGTTCTGCCAGTTTTTAGGTCATTCTCTGAGTTACTTGCTCTGATGTGGCGGTTATCTAGGTCCCTGGGATAAATGAGTTTAGAATCCTCCTACTCCATCATCTTCTTAGAAATCCTCTGGCAAATAATTTTTTTTAAGTTTTTTAAAAATCTGCTCAAATATTTGAATTTACATGAGGATCATTTTGTTTAATCATAAATTGTAATACTTGTTGAGAAGAGAGTTCAAAGTTTACTATAGCAACTGTATCTATTTTTAAAATTTAAATTAAATTAGATTAACATATAGTATATTATTAGTTTCAGAGGTAGAATTTAGTTTTCATCAGTTGCATATAACACCTAGTGCTCATACCACCAAGTACCCGCCTTAATACCTATCACTGTTACCCCATCCCCCCCCACTTCCCCTCCAGCAATTCTCAGCAACTATATCTACTGTTAAATCATTGCAATGTGTTATGCCAGCATTTTCTAAATTAAAATTCTTAAGGAATGTCAATCCTACAAAATGGTCTTAGAAGAAAATTTCTATTATCAAATTAGTTAGGAAAATACTGAATCATAGTCCCCTATTGGAAATTCACAATGCATATTTGTGTATTAAAATCTCCCAGAAGTCCTGACCAAAATAAATCAATTAGTGTTAATCCCAGACTTTTTCAATGATTAAACCATGGAATCCCCTTTTTAATTAAAACCTATTAAAATCCATGGGGTGTTAGTCCTGAGGGACATACTTAGAGAAGTACTACGTAATGTAATTATGAAATGCTTTATTTCAAGTAAATTGGATCTATTTTTTACAGCTGTATTGAAGTAAAATTTATATATGCTAAGATCTAAATATTTGTGTCCTTCCATGTGTTGAAATTCTGACCACCCAAAATTACACTTGGAGGTCCCAAAGGAGGTGCTTAAGTCATGAGTATGGAACCCTCATAGATGAAATTACTGCCTTATAAAAGAGGCTCCAGGAAATCCCTAGCCCCTTCTACCATGTGAGGGCACAGGGAGAAGGCGCCAGCCATGAACCAGGAAGAGGGCCTTCACCAGAATATGAACAAGCTATTGCCTTGATCTTGGATTTCACAGCCTCCAGATCTATGAGAAACAAATTTTATTGTTTATGCACCAGCCAGTCTGTGGTGTTTTATTATAGCAACCTAAATGGACTAACACAATATATAATAAATCATGCAAGTTTAAAATATAAGGCCTTATTATTTATATACCTGTGAAACCATCCTCCCAGTCAAGATAATGAACATGTCCATGAAATTAAAAAGTTTCCTTATATCCCTACATAATCCTGCTCTTTTGCTCTTGCCCAACTTCACCCCCAAGTAACCTCTGATTTGGTTTCTGGCACTGTAGATTTATTTACATTTTATAGAGCCTATGTAAAGGGAGTTATATACTATGTATGAGCAGAATATTTGTGTCCACCTTAATTCATATTTTCAAGCCCAAATGTGATGGCATTTTTGTGTGAGGAGGTGCTTTGGGAACTAATTAGGTCATGAGGGCTCCTGAGGGAATTAGTGCCTTTATAGAAGAGAGACAAGACAAAAACTTGCTACCTCTCTGCTCTGTTCTCCACAATGTGAGGTTAAAACAAGAAAACTATCTGCAAGTCAGGTAGTGGGCCCTCACCAGACACTGGATTTGTCAGCACCATAATTTGAACATTTTAGTCTCTGAGAACTGTGAGAAATAAATTTTTGCTGTTTAAGCCAGCTAGTCTATGGTAACTTGCTATGGCTATTCAAACTGAGTAACACACAATAGGTACTCTATTTGTTCTGTCCTCTTTTACCCATTGTAAATATTTTGAGATTCATCCATGTCATTGCATGTGTAGCTCATTCTTTCCTATTGCTGAATATATTCAGTTTTATGGAGATACCACTATTTGTTAATCCATTAACCTGTTAATGAACATTTGGATTTTTTCTAGTGTTTGGCTCTTACAGTAAAGCTGCTATGCACATTTGTGTGCAAACTTTTGTATAGACTTATATTTTTCTTTCTCTTAAGTAAATCTGTAGAAATGGAATAGCTGAATTACACATTAACATAGATTTAACTTTTGGACTGTTTTTCAAAGTCATTGAACCATGTTATAGTCCCACAAGCAGGATCTAAAACTTCTAGTTTTTTGTCAATACTTGGCATGCTCAGGCTTCTTAATTTTAGCTATGTTAATAGGTCTGTAATGGTGTCTCATTTTTTAAAATTTACATTCCTTAATGGCTAATGACATTGAGCATTTTTTCATGTGCCTATTTGCCACTTACAGATCTTTGATTAATGTCTATTCAAATATTTTGCCCATTTTTAAAAACATTGGGTTGCTTGTTTCTTTACTATTGAAATTAGAGAATTTCTTATATACTTGGGATAAAGTTCTTCACCAGATGTATGATCTGAAGATATTTCCACCCAGTCTGCAGCTTATCTTTTCATTCTCTTAACAGTGTCTTTCAAAGAGTAACAGTTCTTAATTTTGATGAAGTCTCATTTATCAACATTCTTTCTTTTATGGACTGTGCTTTTGGTTTTTTGTATATTGTTTGAGGAATGGGCCAATGTTTCTCTTTTGCATGTGAATATTCAATTATTCCAACTCATTTGTTTTAAAGTCTTCCCTTTATCCACTAAATTGCCTTTACACACTTGTCAAAAATCAATTAACCAGCTACATAAGTAACACACAAAAAAATTATTAGAGCTGATAAATATCAGGCTGTAGTTGTAGATCTATTTATTTCTTCTTGCAGTTATGACCATTTTTGCTTCACATATTTCAGAAGTCTGATATAAAGTGTCTAAATGTTTGGAATTATGGTGTCCTATTGATGAACTGACCCCTTTATCAAGAAATGCCTCTTTTTATTGGTGGTAATATTGTTTGCTCTGATGTTAATGTAGCCAACACAACTTTCTTTTGATTCACATCGCATTTTCCTTTACATTTAACTTATTTGTAACTCTCATACCAAACCATACAGTTGGGTCTGTTTTACCTAATAAGTTCTGCCTTTAATTGGTGTGTTCAGACCCTTTACATTCTATGTGATTATTTTAATCTGTCATCTTGCTATTTATTTTCTATTTGTCTCATGTGTTCTTTATTACATTTTCTCTCTTTCATATAGTTTTGAGCTAAGTATTTCTGTATGTCCATTTCATCTGCTTTTTTGGCATATTAGCTACGATTAACATTTTTTTTAAAGATTTATTTATTTATTTATTTATTTATTTATTTATTTATTTATTTGACAGAGATCACAAGTAGGCAGAGAGGCAGGCAGAGAGAGTGGGGGAAGCAGGCTCCCTGATGAGCAGAGAGCCCGATGCGATGCGCGGCTTGATCCCAGGACCCTGAGACCATGACCTGAGCCAAAGGCAGAGGCTTTAACCCATTGAGCCACCCAGGTGCCCCACTATGACTAACTTTTTACATTAGTTTGGTTGTTCCTTTAATGTTTATGGCATACATCTTTATCAGTCTAACTTTAAGCATTAACTTCAAGAACATTAAGATTCTTACATTTCTCCTCTCTCAATGTTTGTGCTATTATTGTCACACATTTTACTTCTATATTTGTTATAAACTCTATAATGCATTATTAATATTTTTGCTTCAATCTGCTAATTAACTTTTAAAGAGATTTAAATAATAATTAAAAAGTTCTTTATATTTCCCAAGGTAGTTACCAAGTCTGAAGTTCTTTATTCTTTTTTGGAGTCCTAGTTTTTACCAGATATTATTTTTTTCTATTTAAAGGATTTCATTTAACGTATTTATAGTTATATTGGCAGATTGTTATTATTTTCTCCTTTTATATATAGAAAGCATTTATTTCATCTTTGTTTCTAAAAGATATTTTCCTTTGGTGAAAAATTCTAGGTTGACAACTGCTTTTCCTCTCAGTACTTTAAAGATGTAGCTCTAGTACTTT
>RCUC01125839.1:0-10175 GCA_003697995.1 Taxidea taxus jeffersonii | reverse complement strand
TTTTTTTTTTTTTTTTTTTTAAGACTTTTATTTACTTGACAGACACAGCGAGAGAGGGAACACAAGCAGGGGAGAGAAAGAAGCAGGCTTCTGGAGGAGCAGGGAGCCTGATGCAGGGCTTGATCCCAGGACATTGGGATCATGACCTGAGCCGAAGGCAGATGCTTAACGACTGAGCCACCCAGCTGCCCCCATCATGGTCTTCTTTGGGGAACTCTTCCACCTGTAAGCCATAGCTGATAGCTTTGCCCCCAGAGAATTTCTCTCTGCTTCTGTCCCCGTTTGGTAGAACCAGTCACGTGGGACTCTCACCTAAGAAGGAGGAACCTGTCTGGGTTGGCCGTAGACATGGGCCAGGCTCTACCTCCATGAAACCAGACGAAGCTCAAAGTGTCCCTGAACCAGATTAAGAGTCAACCAAGGAGACACCCCCCACCATCTATAGAGTGTCACAAGCCACCTACCTACATAGGCCTTCATAGAATTTTAATTTACACAACTGTGATAGTTTGTGCTCTCACTTTCCTATCTGTACATTTGCAAAATATTCCCCAAATAGGCAGTGCTTCTAATTTTTCACTTGAAAGCAGTGTAAGAAATCTATATGTCTCACCTTAATCAATGAAAACAATTATTCTTAACCATGAACAGAGTCAGAAAACAGCCTCTCAGAAGAGGGACTTAAAAAAATAAAATCTCTACAGACCTGTTTTTTCACCAAATGAAAAGTACGCCATAGTTGAGCTCTTCTCCTGCTTCTCCTCTTTAATGTGGTCTTTTCTTTATGGTTCATGAACTCTGGGATCCCAGGCCCTATACCATGTAGGTCTCCTATCGTGGTGACTCACTAGCTTGGTGCTATGGTCTAGATGTCTATGTCTCCCTAAATTCGTATGCTGAAATCCTAACCCTTAGTGTAATGGCATTTGAAGGTAGGCCTTTGGGAGGTGCTTGGTAGATCAGTGTCCCCATAAAAGAGACCCCGGGAGGATCCTCCATCCCTTTTTCCATGTGAAGACATAGCAAGAAGAACCAGGAAGTGGGTCTTCACCAGACAACGAACGGTGCCTTGATCTTCGACTTCCCAACCTCTAGAACTGTGAGAAATGAATGTTTGTTGTTTGTAAACTACCCAGTCTATGGTATTCTGTTACAGTAATGTGAACAGACTGAGATACTTATTGCTCATTAAACATTTTCAGGGGGCACTTGGGTGGCTCAGTGGGTTAAGCTTCTGCCTTCAGCTAAGGTCATGATCTCAGGGTCCTGGATCAAGCCCCACATTGGGCTCTCTGCTCAGCGGGGAGCCTGCTCCCCCACCCCCGCCTGCCTCTCTGCCTACTTGTGATCTCTGTCTGTCAAATAAATAAATAAAATCTTTAAAAAAAAAAACAAAATAAACAAAGAAATGTTTTCAGATGATAAAAGCAATAGAACATTTAGAAAATAAATAAAATGTAATTCTAGAATTCACGACCAACATAAAAGTGCTGTAAGTTTTATATAGTTCCTTTCTTTTTAATAAAAGATTTTGTTTATTTATTAGACAGAGCGAGAGTGTGAGAGAGAGGCACAGAGGGAGAGGGAGAGGGTGAAGCAGGCTACCCACTGAGCAGAGAACCTGATGAGGGACTCAGGGACTCAATCCCAGGACCCCGGGATCACAACCTGAGCTGAAGGCAGACGTTTCATTGACTGAGCCACCCAGGCGCCCCTGTATAGTTCCTTTCAGACTATAAACTTTGTTTCTGAAGTAGGCTCCATACTCAGTGTGGGGTCCAACATGGGGCTTGAACTCCCAACCCTGAGATGATGACCTGAGCTGAGATCAAGAGTCAGATGCTTAACTGACTGAGGCACCAAGGTGCCCCTCCTTCCAGAATTTAAAATTTTGAATCTTTACTTGAGGATATTTCTATTAAACAAACAGTGAGAATATCATAGAGAATCATGAAAGGAAAACAAGTAATCTCTAATCTCTGCACAGTGAACATACATAAATCCAGTTTTTATTTCTCCTTCATATACCCATACATACTTGTCAATGGATTCTTTCTCGATGCTCTTATGTCTGTTCTGCCTTCATTTAGTCATTTGTTCATTCATTCATTTGATAAACACTTATTGAGCACCTACTATGTAACCAGCTAGCACTTCATCAGGGCTCAAACAATGTGCATGTTCTCCCAATTCTTATAGCCTCGGGGGGAGATAGATCTTACACAAATAATTACTCATTTTTCTTGCGGAATAAATTGTACTTGTCTATTGACCTTGAAGTTTCATCTCCCTTTCAAACCTCTCCCCCTTACATTCTAATCTCTGGCTGCTTTTTGTTCGTTCACACCTGACTATCATAATTCAGGGGACAGGTGCCCCTGGACTATTCCCGCTCACACATCTCACGCCGGGTCCTCCGCAGGCAGGTGAGTCCCTGAGCTCGGAGGCAGCTCTTCAGAGGACAGACTGCACCCCGAGCGACCTTGTGAAGGCTGTTGCTAACACCCATGAGAGGGTCCAGATTCCTGACAATGGGAGTCCTGAGGAGGTGGGAAGGCTTGAGAGCAGGAAGTCAGGGCTACCCCATCCCGCACAGTGAGCTGGGAAGGAGATCTGAGAAGGAGGCAGCATTTTGCTTTGGGGAAAACAAATTTTTCACTGGCTGAAAGCCCAGAGGAACTGGACCTCAGACACTGCGCTGTGCCCCACGGCCCCTGGAACAGAAGCTGTGTGTGTCTCCATGCCAGGGGCTGAGCGTGTCCTCCTGTCATCCAGAAGCTGCCAGGGGTTGGCCAGAGCCAAGGGCCTGGGGCAGTTATCTATTTCACTTCATCCAAGCATCTACTCTGAGCTACAGACACACAGATTTTTAAAAAAAATATCTTCCTAACACTGCTAGGAATATAGCCAATATCTTAAAATTTTCAACAGACAAAGAAAAGACTATTAAATGCAAAGCGCCATGTCTGCGTGGAAAGCCGGACCCCGTGGTCTCCGAGTTACAACCTCCAGTTGCAGAGGACATCGGTTATTTAACGATCTTGTCCTTCCCTCGCGGTTGCAGGGCTGAGCACGGAGGACCTGCCCGTTCATTTTTGCGTCCTCGGTGCTGACACAGTGCCTGGTCCGTCGTCAGCACTCAATACTCTGACCAAGCCTGATGTGATCCGCTGGGACTGGGACACACTGAAAATGCTCGCATGGATGCAGCCAGTGGGTTTTGCTGGGACACACAAGAATCAGGATATGATGCAGTGAAAGTTCTCTCGAGCTCCAAAGCAATGACTTTTATAATTATTATGGTACTCCCTTTGTGCTTCTCTAAAAGCCCTCTGCTTTATAAATTTGGGTTTCTACCCCCATGTCCTCCCTGCCCACACCCATCTCCCTTCTTGGAGACTTTGGTCTCCCACAGCTTCAGCTCCAACATGTCTCTCCGTGACCCCCAAATCTAGTCTGTGCCCAAGCTTGTCTCCAGGGCCCCAGAGCCATGCTTCCTGCTGCCTTAAGACATTTCCACACAGATCTTTGGGGCGGGCACCATATTCTACCATATGAGCTCATCGTGACCCCCACCCCCAGTCTGCTCTGCTCTGCCACCTGCTTCCTGTTGTAAATATTTAGTGCTGTCACTTCAGACAGCCAAAGGCTGGAAACTCTGGAAGTATGTCCCATAGGAATGTCCCACTGGACTGTTCCTGCCTCCTTCCTGCCGAGCCGCCAAGACCAGAGTGGTAGGCTGCACCATGGTCCCTGACCCGACTCCCCTGCCCCCACAAAGATGGCTGTGTCCCAGTCTCTAGAATCTGTGAAGATGTCACCTTACACGACGAACAGGACTTTGTGGATGTGACTAAGGACTCTGAGACTGGAGATGACTCTGGATTCTCCTGGCAGGCCCAACGTCCTCACAAGGGCCTTTCTCAGAGAGGTCATTCAGGGAAGAAGTGAGGGCAAAGCAGGGGTTGGGCTGAGAGAGCCAAGAAGGAGGAGTCTAGCTAGAGAGGACAAGCAGGCAGGCTCCCTGGGATAACGTGGTAACGGCCCGTGTCCCAGGGGGTCTCGACACACCCCAAGCGAGAAAGGGCTCTAGACCATGGGTGACCTTGAGGCCTGAATCACCGCCCAACACCGGCCAGTTCTCACGAAATCTCCCCCAACTCCCCCTGCCCCCCACAAGAAGGATGCAGCCCTCGATTTTAGCCCCATGAGATCCATTTCAGACTCAGGGCCTCCAAAGCTACCAGATAATAAAGCGAGGTCTTTCTCAGCCACAGAGCTCATGGCGATTGGTTACAACAGCCATAGGAGGCAAGCAGGAGAGACTTCGAAGAGCAGAGGGAGCGGGAGACAGGATTCCAAAGAAAATGGCCCACGGTATTTGTTTCAAGAATCAAGGTGGTGGACGTAGGTCCAGGAGCAGAGGGGGTCTGCTGAGGAGACTGCAAGGCGATGGCTTGGGGGAAGCTGGTGGCGTTTGGGGGTCACCTCCCCCTCCCCAGCCCCTCCCACCGAGCCTGGCGAAGAGGATTCGAGAGTGCCACTGGGGAGCTTTGCAAGGTGTTTCTCACCGTGGGGACCTGTGGGCGACTAGTGCTTCACTCACCCCTACAAAGGCTGAGGCTGACTGAGGATGGAGTCTGACCCCACCAGGGGGACCCCAGGGTCCCCGTAATCCAGGGACAAGTGAAGACTCACGAGAAGGGATCTGAAGGCCAAGGCAGGAGAGCAGCGGTGGGGCTTCCCTTCCAGAGATAGCGGGACAAGGGGTGCCTTAGCAGCCCCCTTGGATCAGAGTGGGTCCTCCAGGAGAGAGAGAAGAGCTGGGGTCCTGTGTCCATAGGGTCCCCTGCAGGGCCAGGCAGAGCAGGAAAGTGGCTGGGGAAGTGCGGTAGAGCTGGGGTGGAGGAGGGAGCAGGAGGGGTACAGAGGGAGCCCCCCAGGGAATCCCCTGGAGGGCTCAGAGGGGGCTGGGTTCAGCGCTGCATGAAGAGGGAACCACCTGCCACAGCCCCTCCTGCTCAGCTTTTTCTGTTCCACAAGCCTGGATGCCCTAAGTCCTGCACGGAGCCCATTTTATAACTAAAAGCCACGAGAGGTTATGTGTGAGGGTGAGCAGAACATTCTTGCATAGGCTGGCCATGCTATCATCACAAAAGCAAAGGGCACCTCCCCGCACCACCCACCTGATGCAAAGGCACAGGGGGAGAAGAGAGAGCTGCATCGGGGCCAGCCCAGCCATGGATATTCTCCTGGACTCCTGGCCCAGGTCCTGCCCTGCTGCCTGTACCCTCTCCTGCCGCCGGTGCTCCACCTGGCCTGCCTGCCTCCACCTCCCCCGGGCCACCTGCACTGCCCAGCTGCAGCTCAACACTCCACGACCCCATCACCTGTTGCTCTAAACATGCCTAAACATCCGGTACCTCCCAGCCCTCCGTCTAGAGAGCAAAGGTCCTGACGCTTCGTGTGGCTTTCCGGGGCCAGCACGACCTCTATCACTCCACACCCATGTCCCCTGTGTCTGCTCTCTGAGCACAGCACACGCCCCAGGACCTTTGTGCTTACTGTTCTTGGGTCATCATCTCCCTGTCCCATCACACTTCTTTCTCTGTGGACGTCCTGTAATGTCCTTCATCGTGGAATGTCACTGCTTCTGAGGCCTCTGCCATTCTTCCTGGGCAGAGCTGCTCCTCCATCCCTTCCTCTAGAGGGTCTCCCTGGGACTTCACTCATTCCCAATGGAGGTCCCTGTGCTCCAACCTGGGATACCACAGTAAGGTAAGATGTGGCGTCATCCTGAGGACCTTCAGGATACTCAGTCTACCAGATGCTGACAAGCAGTGAGGCATCATGACAGAGGATGTGACCAGAGTTGGGGTCAACCCCGATCCGACCTGGGGGGCAGTCATAATACACAATGTCGTGATGATGCCCACACTGACATTCCCTCCACTCTGGAGCGAGCCGCTGGTCTGGGACACTCCCAGGCTCAGGCGCAGCCCCCCCCCCCCCCCCGTCTGCCTCCTGCAGGAGGGCCTTATACACAGTAGACCCTCTACGAGGGTCAGTTTAATACAAAAGAGAAAAAGCCCCACCTTCATTAGAGCAGTGACTTACAGGCGTCCACGCGCTTTTCACAGGCCCCCCTCATGCCCTCCTCCAAGACAGTGGTTCTCAAGTTCAGCTCCTTCCCCAAACTCCTGTTTCAGAGGTCCCACCCCCAAACACACTGCTGGTAATTACTCTGATGGAGCTCAGGCCCCTGTATGCACAACACTGTCTCCCAGGGATCCCACTACGCAGCTCGCACCGTGCAGCACCGCTCTTGGCACAGGGGTGGGTGTGACCCCCACTTGGTGTGTGGGGACTATGAAGCAGGGAGCGGTTCAACGACCCCTAGAGCTCCCACGGCTTGGGAAGGGTGGACTCAGGATGCTGCCTCTGGAGAGCTCTGGTCCTCACGGCAGGGAAGGCAGCAAAGCCAGTGAAGGGAGTGCGGATCTCTGAGGAGGGCCCTGCCGGAGCGCCCTGCTGCTCTTGACTTAGGCAGCACCAGTGGGCCTCACGGGGAAAGGCGCCATCAATGCCATTAGCCACCGTTATCTGCGGGGAGCCCACAAGGCAAGCGAAGCTCGTTGGGACCCATGTCAAAAACAAGACCAGGCCTGCTTCCTTGTGACAGGTCAGACAAAATACAGCATTCTTTACGGCCTGC
This sequence comes from Taxidea taxus jeffersonii, assembly GCA_003697995.1. Lineage (NCBI taxonomy): Eukaryota > Metazoa > Chordata > Mammalia > Carnivora > Mustelidae > Taxidea > Taxidea taxus. The sequence continues at coordinate 3,460 of RCUC01125839.1, read as the reverse complement.
TTCTTTGCCTGACAACTGTTACTGTGATTAATGGTTTCTCTGAATTCACTTGCCCTCTCCCAGTGACTCAATCCTGGGTACTCCAGCCTGAGGTGCTAATTTGGTGATGACACAAAAGGAATCTCTCAGAAGTCATCTTAAGAATCTAAAGGCCAAAATGTCCCAGAAGCATTCACTTCTGCCAGATTCCAAGGCCCATGATATACTCAATTTTAACTCTGACTGAACTTCGTTCAAATTCGTGAAATTAAAAGAAGAGTAAGAAACCATAAAACTAGTTACCGCCTAGACAGCTTCCAGGTTATACAGAGGTTGAATTCCAAAGTTTGTAAACCAGTTGTTCAAAGTGCATAACAGACTCCCCCACAGAAACCATGTTTTAGATGGTGGTCACATTCTCAAGCTCGCCCATAAAGTCTGTCTAATGTAGGAGATAACAAGGAATATTAAAAGAATGGGGAAATCTAGAAATTCTCCGTGATTATTTTCTGGGAGGGAAGCAGAACAAGGAAAGAACTGTGCTTCTGGTGGGGTGGGGGAGGGGGAGGGAAAGCGGGTTCCCGTCCATTGTCTCCAAGCAACCGAGGAGCTAAAGGGGCACAGCCTTTTGCAGTCCAAAGCTGGATGGAAATGCCTGTGGAAAGGCGGTCGGTCACATGATTTAATCGCCAGCATCAAGGCTTCAACATGAATACTCATGACCAGCAGCTTCCACGACAGTCAAAACACAGGAACAGCTCAAATGCCCACTGCAAAAAGGGGAAACATAACAGGACATATCCATATGGCGGACTAGGACTTGGCCTAAACAGAACAATGAATACTGACCCTTGCCACGTGGCTGAACCATGGAAACATTGTGCTTAGGGAAGGAAGTCAGACCCAAGAGGTTGTACGTTGTATGATTCCGTGTATATGAACTGGTCATAATAGGCAAATCTGTAGAGACGGAAAGCAGACCCGTGGTTGCCCTGAGCTAGGGAAGGAGGAGGGAGAAATGGGGAATGACTGCTACCGGGAAAGGGGTTTCTTTTGGCGGTGATGAAAATATTCCGCAATCGGGGAGTGGGGACGGCTGTGCAACTTTCTGAATATGCTAAAAATTATGGAACTGTCTGCTTTAAAGAGGTAGGTTGGATGGGATGTGAAGGATATCTCAGACAACTTTTTTTAAAAGATTTTATTTATTTGACAGACAGAGATCACAAGTAGGCAGAGAGCCCGATGCGGGGCTCCATCCCAGGACCCTGAGATCATGACTTGAGCTGAAGGCAGAGGCTTAACCCACTGAGCCACCCAGGCGCCCCAGACAACTTTAAAAAAAAAAACAATCTGGAACTCACAAGGTCCCTGTGTCGATGGAGGAGGCTGAACCAGGTCACCCATTAGTCACTTATCAGCCGAAGATGAGCTGATTAAGTAGCACCTACTGTCGATCACTACAAACATTGGATTTCTACCCCCCTTTTGCTTCAGAGGTAAGCATCTGCAGAACACGCTCCAGCTTCAAGTGACGTGTTCATTAAAACACACAAAAATAGCATCCCGCCCACCAATGCCTGTCATCTCTGTTCAGGTCGCTTTTCTCTCTCTCCTTTTAAAAAATCATTTTTTAAATCCTTTTTAAAAAACGCAGATCTCCAACAGCGAGCTCTAACTTTTGATTGGATCATATTCAGGTCCTATTCTCCGAAAGCTCAGGGATTTTTTTCCTGGAACAGTAATACGTCCGTGGTGGTCCGAAGACGGTGGGTGGTCCTTGACTAACTTGTAAATCAAGTGTCCGTAATTCCCTTGGCAGCAGGGCAGGGCAGGGGAGCTGAAGGAGGAGGTAATGGGGTGGGGACCATGGGGAGCTCGTCTGGGAGAGCCTCTCTACTGGATGGGGGCAGCCACTTCCACAACAGGGGGCTGTTCCATGAGATTACATAAGCTGGAAATCTGGATTACCTTTTTTTTTTTTTTAAAGATTTTATTTATTTATTAGAGAGAGAGAGTGAGCACAGGCAGAGAGACAGGCAGAGGCAGAGGGAGAAGCAGGCTCCCTGCCGAGCAAGGAGCCTGATGTGGGACTCGATCCCAGGACGCTGGGATCATGACCTGAGCCGAAGGCAGCCGCTCAACCAACTGAGCCACCCATGTGTCCCTGGATTACTTTTTTAATGTAAAAATGCCGATGCATCTTTTTAAGAGTCTCATGCTCTACAGACTGAGCTAGCCAGGCGCTACCGATGCATTTTTTAAACAAAGCATTTGGGGGCTGAGCTCCCATCAGGGGCCATAAGTGTGTGACCTCGGCTCAAGGAGGCCTCGGCCCTGGTTCTTTGGTGTAATTGACATCAGAATTTCAAATCAGAGAGTGAGTGTTGATGTGGCCCTTGGAGTTCATCTAGTTCAACCTCCCACTCCATAGTAAAATCCCTTCTACAGCAGATGGCCACCTGGCATTGGAGTAAGCTAATAATTCAAACCTGAAATATGCAGTTTCATTATTGGCTTCTTAATTTAAAAGAACCTGTAGGGTATGGATTAGGGAGGAAGTTGGAGGGAGAGCTGAGTTGAGGGGGAGAGGCCTGACATATGGGGGCTGCAAGGGGCTTCCATTTTTTCTTTTCTTTCCTTTTTTTTTTTTTTTTGGAGGACTCTTTCTAATGCCCAACACTAGTATTTTTTTTTTTTTTTCAAAAGCCTAATTCATTAAAGTGTATCAGCATGTTTGGGACTTAGTTTTACTCGAATTCCCAGAGGGACACAGAATTTTAGACCTAGAGTGGCTCTCAGAACTATGGGTGTATGAGTCCCTCATTTAACTAAGATCCATAAGGCTTAAGCTGTTTGCTCAAAGAATGTCAGACATTGGCGGCCAAATCCTACTGTAGTTAACATTTCTTTTATTTTTATTTATTTATTTTTTTAAAATATTTTATTTATTTATTTGACAGAGATTCCAAGCAGGCAGAGAGGCAGGCAGAGAGAGAGGGGGAAGCAGGCTCCCCACCGAGCAGAGAGCCTGATGCGGGGCTCAATCCCAGGACCCTGGGATCAGGACCTGAGCCGAAGGCAGAGGCCTCAACCCACTGAGCCACCCAGGCGCCCCTTAACATTTCTTTTAATGGGTCAAGTTATAATTCATAAATAGGATCCAAATGAACATATGATCACTTTGAAATTTCCTGTAGCCTTCTGTAACTGACTCAGCCCTCATGGTTTTCTTTTAGAGATATAAAGCTTTGCAGAAAATGAATAAAACAACAAAACCCCCTAGTTATTTGCCTTCCTGAGTGACCTTCGTGGAATCATGCGATAACTCACAAAGTCATCTATTCATAGAGCCCACTGGGGATTCCTCATCATTCGGAAGATAGTGTTGGCATAAACACAGAGGTCTCCACAACTCACTTCACTGGGTCCCATCTTCCCAATAAAACCCTCTTCCAAGCTGCTAAGTGTTGGATTAACT
>RCUC01125835.1:0-36625 GCA_003697995.1 Taxidea taxus jeffersonii | reverse complement strand
ATATTTGAGAGAGAGAGCATGAGAGAGCATGAGTGGGGCGGGGCAGAGGCAGAAGGAGAAGCAGACTCCCCACCGGGCAGGGAGCTCAATGAGAGACTCAGTCCCAGGACCCAGGAATCATGATCTGAGCTGAAGGCAGATGCTTAACCAACTGAGCCACCCAGGCACCCAAACCTTAGTTCTCATTAAAGAAATTAGGGGTAAACAATATCTCTGGTATTGAAGAAGTGAATAAGTTCACAAACCAAGGAGCCATGATCCCTTCCCACAACCTGAAAGTCCAGGCATCGGGGGACAGCGAACGCTTTCACCATCACAGGCCATGCTGAAAGGAAACAGCTGACAGGAATGCTACCCAGTGTCTTAAACCAGCTTGGTGCAGAGTCCAACTAGTGGAAGAAGACTGGCTGAAGCTCTGGCCACACAATGCATGGATGGGACCACACCACTTGCTACCGGAGAGGAGGAGGAAGAAGTTCCAGATCTTGTGGAGAATTTTTTTTTTTCTTGTGGAGAATTTTGACAGAACTTCCAAGAGTGAAGCAAACTGAATTAAGTCAATTTCTGAAGAAGACAGAACTTGAAGAAGTGAGTGGAGCTGCTGTTTTATATGATGACCGCTTCTTGAGATTTTGTTCATGGATCTGAATGGACTCTAGATCTCTAGTATTTTTAAGCCCAGGCCCCTTGGATGCAGCAGCACTTTCCAGTTTTTGCTTAGACACTATTCATTCTTTGCAGCTCATTAAACTGAAGAAGCCTGGGAAGTTTGAAACAAGGTTCATGAAGTTCTTTACCTGGTTTAAAAAAGAAGAAGAAGAAGAAGAGAAGAAATTGAAAGAGCTCTCTTATAAGTATACTTTAATAATAGTTTGGACAGGGGCACCTGGGTGGCTCAATGGGTTAAAGCCTCTGCCTTGGGCTCATGATCCTGGGGGTCCTGGGATTGAGCCCCAAATTGGGCTCTCTCTGCTCAGCAGGAAGCCTGCTCCCCCCCACCCCCGCCTGCCTCCCTGCCTGCTTGTGATCTCTGTCTGTCGGATAAATAACATATTTTTAAAAAAATAATAGTTTGGACACCTCCCTAATGGAGAAGACTAAGTGTGATTTTTATAAACATTTAATAACTCAGACTTTAAAACCTCTCTCTAAAAGCGAAGAAGGTTGTCAGAGAACATAGAACAAAGCACCAAGTCTTCTGTAATAAAATGGCCTTTGTAATCCCAGCCCCCCTTCCCCTCACTAGTTATTTAAGTTTGCACATGTTACTTACTGAGCCTCATCATCCTTTATCTGTAAAATGGGGATGAGAGTAACACTCCTCTCTCAGGATTTTTGTGAGGATAAATGAGATGAGTCACGGAAAGGGTTTAAACAATGCTGTGCACATCAGGAAGCGCTCAGTAAATGCATGGTCATCGGTTATCGTTATCGGAAGCTTGTGTTAAGCAGCTATGTTCTCCTTGCCCTGGACCCTGTGGTAGACACAAGAGTTAAAGAGAGAACTCCCACACCAGTTCTCGTGCTCCAGAAGGTCAAAGTCTAATCCAAAAGCTCAAGATCATTTTCATAAAGAAGCACCATATGGTGTGGGTGAGCGTTGCACTGCAGGATGGATGGAGGGTCCCCTAGGTGCCGGGGTGGGAGGCACCAGTGAGTCACCACTTCTTATTTTGTCTCTGGGGTCAGGGCATTGCACAAACAGGCTGCTTTCATTAGGCTACCACCTACACCCCTTTTCACTCTACCTCTTTCTCTTGCAGCAGCTGTGGAAGAGGGCTGCCTGCCTCCAGAGAGGTGAGTGTGTGTTTCCTTGTCGTGGGGGATCACAGTGCGGGGAACATTGACAGGCTGCTTAGCCAGCCCGAGAGCAAGCAAAAAGCCCAAGCCAGGTGTCTGTGTATCTCAGAAGGGTTGCAGGAAGAACAGATTTATAAGCAACAAACTGCAACTTTTGTTTTAGAGGCCAGATTAAATAAACTCCATTTAACTGCTGTGCTGACATTAAGTTGCAAAGATGGTCCTCTGAGGTACTTTTATTTATTATACAGCCAGGTTCGGTAAATTGAAACATCAGCTTCCATAGTAATAAATCGAATTAGACGCTACAGAATGCCGTGGGCAGCTGGTGCAACATTAGAACTTGATAATGGGACAAAGGACCTTCTGTTTTTGCTGTACTTATTCTGAGAATTTTGCCATGGAACCATCAGTTTGTTAATTCACTCAACCAAATACTATCTGTTGAGCCCTTTGATGTGTCATGCATTGAATTAGCTACTTTTTACACATTTTCTCACTTCCTTTTCTCAAGGCTAGAAAGTTGCTGCTGCTCTCCTCATTTTGTAACCACAGACATTTGGGCTCAGAAAGTCTGGCCACTTGCAGAAGCATGATTCCAACCCAAGTATCCCTAAACTATTTTTTTTTTCTATTGACTATAACAGAAACATAAGACTATGTAAGTTTGAGGTATACAAGGTGTTACTTTGTTGCATTTACAAATCACAGTATGATTACTATGATAGTGTTAGCTAACCCCTTGATCACCTCACTTAATTCTCATTTCTTTTTTTGTGTTGAGAACAGTTAAGATATAATCTCTAGCAAACTTAAAATTTATAATACATTATGTTTTTTACCATAATCACTCTTGGTACATTAGATCTCCAGAACTTACTTATCTACTAGTTGTAAATTTGTATCCTTAAACAGTATCTCTCCAGTTCACCCACTCCTCAGCCCCTGGTAACTATGACTTACTCTGTTTTTATAAGGTTTGGTTTTTTAGATTTTGTGTATAAGTGATATCATACAGTAATTGTTTTTCTCTGTCTGACTTACCTCACTTAGCGCAATGCCCCCAAGGTCCACCCATGTTGTCACAGATGGCAGGATTTTCTTCTTTCTTGTGGCTAAATAACTTTCTATTGTATATATACTTCACATCTTCTTTATCCATTTATCTGTTGATGGGCACTTAGGTTGTTTCTGTATCTTGGCTCTTGGGAATAATGCTGCCATTTTTTTTTTAAAATCAATTTTATTTATTTATTTTTTTATTTGTTAGAGAGAGAGAGAGAGAGCACAGGCAGACAGAGAGGCAGGCAGAGGCAGAGGGAGAAGCAGGCTCCCTGCTGAGCAAGGAGCCCGATGTGGGACTCCATCCCAGGACGCTGGGATCATGACCTGAGCCGAAGGCAGCTGCTTAACCAACTGAGCCACCCAGGCATCCCAATAATGCTGCCATATTAACATGAGTATAGCGCTCTCTCTTTGATATGCTGATTTCATTTTCTTCAGATATGTAACCAGGAGTACTGGATCATGTGATGGTTCAATTCTTAGTGGAACCTCTCTACTCTTTTCTGTGATGAATGTACTAACAGTGATGCCCAAACTGTTTTGATTGTATCATGTCCCCTCCCTCACAAAGATGTTCCTTTTCTAAAGAAGGTCAGCCTTCAGAGAAGTGAGCATAAAAACAAATAATCCTATTATTTACTAAGTTTTTATAATAGTAGAGTGTGTTAAGTTTTCTAATAGAGGAAAGTGTAAGATTTAGAGGTTGCCCAAATAGGGGCGTGATGGCCTGCCTTTGGACAGGCCAGTGAAGTCTTGATAGAAAATATATCTGTTATCTTTTACTACAATCATACCACATAATAAGCAACAAAATATCAATAGCACACAGCAGGAGGGTGGGGTCTGCTGGGCTGAGCTCTGCTGGTATTGCTAGAATGTTGCAGACTACCCAGGCAGTTTTGCCGATATGGACGGGGTTTCTCATGTGTAGGAGGATCAGCCTGTAGACGGGTGATCTAGGATTGCCTTGGCTGGCACAAGGGGAGGCAACATGACTTAGCACCAGCTGTCTCATCCTCCAGCAAGTTACCTGCGGAACCATCTACAGCCACAGCTGGCAAGCAAGACAATCCCCATTGCACAAACACTTTTTCAACTCTGTCCTGTCACATTTGCTAACATCCTATTGGTTAAAGCAAGTCACATGGCCCAGCTTTGGAGTGGGAGGAAGCCAAACCTTTACCTATACGGGGGCAGGGATCCGGGAAGGAAACATTTGCAGGGAGTACCAGGGATAGACATGTGCTGGGTGACATAGGGAGGGGTGCTGCAGGCAGAGGCGGGAGGTGTAAGGAAACAGGTCCCAACAGGGAAAAATCAGAAAAAGCTAAGTAGACTTGGTGTGGAAAGGGTGGTATGAATGGAGAGAAAAGCTATCACGAAGGAAGACAGGAACCAAATCTTGGAGGTTCTTGTCCACCCAGGACTAGATGTGATAATCTTGTTCCCCAAGGGACTGACCGTGTGGTGTTGGACATGGTTCATGTGTCCCAGGATCTCCTAGTTTAACTGCCCATTCAGAAGAATAAAATGACAGCACAGCGTGGGTCACTGAAGCCGCATGCTATGTGCATTTATGTGAAAGAGAAAATTTAGACAGCTAAGGCAATGATTTGCACTGTTCACTCAATGAACATGGGCCCCCCATGTAACAGTTTGAGGGGACAATGTAACTGCTGTGCTCTGAGTCAGTCTTGGTTCCCTCAGGACACATATTCTGTGAGCCTCTCAGCATGACCACTTCACTTGTGTGCTGCGATTGTAGTGTATGACTAGATCGGTATTCTTCCTACCATTTGGCTCTGAACTAAGCTGACTTCTTCGCTGGCCCTTTACTCAAAGACAGCAGTCTGTCTCCACATGGAGGACAAACTTGCTTGAGAGGCAAGTATTGGGAAACAGTGACGAGTCTCCAGTGTGACTGACAGCTTCTTCCTCAGGGTTGTGCAAGGGCAGTTGGACTGCTGCATCCTTTCACACGGGCTCTAGAACCTGACCATCATCGGAAATGAGGTTCATTGTACCTCAGATATGATACGGGCTGTAGTGTTGTCAGAGTACAAAGCAAAACAGACCAAGAGGGGTCTGGGATACTTAGGGGCGGCTTCATGGAGAATGAAGGACCCTCAGATGTCTTCTGTGTGATGGGTCTGCATTAGTAGGTTTACTTATTCCCTTTTGTGAGACTACGCGGTAAGTGAGGGCAGGACATGGTTCCCAGAGAGAACCACATTCCTGACTTATCATTGGTTAATGGATGATAGATGGACCAATGGATGTTCAGTGCAGAGACAGACCATGACTGAAAGCAAGGCAGTAGTAAGAAAGTAGAGGAGAAACAGACACGAAGTATTCTGACGTGGAAGAATAAGACAGGAGGTTGGATCCTAATGTTAATTAGGTGCCATGCTGAGTAGTTAGGACCAGGAGCTTGCATGAGGTAGTTTAAATGAGTAAATGCCATGATGCTGAGCAGCCTTAGAAACAACTTCCATGGAAACCAGTGCTTGTTTGGAAAGAACATCTCCCGTGTTCATGGTATTAATCTTCGGTGCAGATACCAGATTAGAAACAGAATGCATCGGGTCTCATTACTGGAGGGAGACCTGGCAATTACTAATAAGTCTGGGGTTTTTCATCTGAGCCCAACCACTTCACACCTATGTAATCTTGGACAAATGCCTTAACCTCTGCAAACCTTCGTTTCCACTTACATAAAATGGGAGACTGGTAGGACCTAACTCATACAGTTGTGGTGATGTTAAGTGCAACAATGATTGTAAAGGGTCAAGTGCACTACTGAGCATCTGGAAATTGTTCCATAAAGCTTGCTTAGCTTCCTATAACCCCCTCCAAAGGCAGGAATCCATGCTCAGAACCTTAATCTCTTCCAAAATCCTTGGAGGAGGAGCTCATTCCCTGAACAATAAGAGATATGAGGTTGGATCCTAAAGTTAATTAGGTACCATGCTGAGGAGTTGTTGGGCCTGTAGCTTGTAATGATGAGTTAGCTTAAACAAGTAATGTATTTGTCCTGTTGGGGCAGATTTTATTCATGCAACATATATTTTTTTAATTTAAATTCAATTAGCCAACATACAGTGTATCATTAGTTTCAGAGGTAGTGTTCAACAATTCATCAGCTATGCATTCAACATGTATTTATTGACAGTGTACTATATGCCAAGGGCTCTTATGTACACTGAGAATATAGCAGGGCACACATGCACACTTATGGGCACACACACATTTGTTTTATCTATTCAAACTCCCCAACTGAGCTGGGACCAAAAACTGACATCCCTACCCCAGACTCCCAGCCATCTGTCCAAGATCTGCTCATTGGTTGAGTAGACAGGGTCTTTACCCCTCCCTTACCTGGCAGTCCTTGAAACACCTAAGGACTGCATTCTGTTAAATAAAACTGTCATCATTTTCAACCACTATTCCCCAAATATGTTTTATGTTTTTGCCATATTTTTATGGATATATGTCTTTAATTATCTTGTCAGAAACTCGGTGCATTTACAGTAGCCACTTTCACCTTTGAACCTCTTCACATTCTGTATTAAATATGAGAAGGAGCATTGTGTCCTGCAACCAGTACAGGTCTGGAGTCAGACTCCCATAGAGCCAGACCCCTCCTCTACGCCTATGACCACTCAGAGCTTTGATGTATACATCTGTGAAGTGGACACAATAGTACTTCATCGATTGTCATGAAGATGAAATGAGATAAATTGCATAAAGCATGATGAAGTATGCAGAAGATGCTCGGTGAATCTTGGTGTCCTCAACCCTTGACCTCTCCATCCCTTGTTATCTCTGGAATAAATATCTCGTTAGTTCCCAACAGTGCAATGACTCTTTGCAGATTCTTCTTTGTTATCACTCTTTCATGCAAACCACGCTGGCTGGTATCCTTTTGAATAAGCAGCCCCTACTTGTGTGAGCAAAGCAGGTTAGTCCCAAGGCAGCAATTAGCGCTGGGCCTCTGTCAGTACTTAGCAGAATCGGCTAATATTTTATTCATTAGCTATAAATATGGCTTTTCTCCCATTAAGCAGTGTCAGAGGCTACTCTTGACTCAGGAAATCTCTGACTCAGACACCAAGGAAGGAAGAGCCTCCTTATTTCAGAAGAGAAGACTCCAACAGATTCTCAGACGAGGATCTATGGGTGGGTCCCAGGAGTCCACCATTTTCTCTCCTGAACTTTTTAATTTTGGGTCTCATCATAATGATAGTCTTTAAAAGATAATATAAGTTTATTTTGAGTCTTTCAGATGATCTCTTTCGACCTAATATTTTGGAGCCCGCTTTTGTATTTGTGTTTTTAATGTTTCTACCCCCTGCAGAGTGAAAAACACAGATGCCTCCCCAGGGCTGGGTGGATTATGTGACTCTGTCTAGAACCCACATTAGACAATGGGAAGGAGAGATCCTGTGGAAATGGAGAGAAATGCCTTCCTAAGGCATTCAATTAAAATATTGATAATAGCAGAACAACAACACTGTGGTAAAACAAAATGCATCTCTAACCTTTACTTGAATAGCGGTAAGTGCTATAGAGAGAGTGTTTCAAAGAGCCATCCTGGGGACGGGGAGTGGGATAAAGGAAGTGTAGGATGATCAGGGAAGGCCTGAAGTGGTGACCTTTGAGTTGAGACCTGCATGATGAGGACCCAGTCATGAAAGGTCTAGGAGATGGACATTCCGGGAGAGGGACCAGCTGGAGCAGCATCTCAGGGGAGAACTGTGTTGGCACACTGGGGTAACTAGAAAGGAGGGGGACAATAGCTAAGCACAGTGCACTGACGGAATGGGGTTGTACTGAGAGCTGTGGAATCTGGAGGCTGCCTCTAGATATGTTGGGAAACCACAGGAGTTTTAAACTAGGGAGTGATGTGAGCTGACATTTATTTTGTAAAGATCACTTTGGAGGCTGCATAAAAAAAAATTAGTGTGGAAACAGGTAGAAAGAGCTTTAGAAGCCACTGCAACAACAAAACAGTAACAATAAATATAGCCATCCACACTCATATCGACGGTGTTCTAAGCACTTTAAATATAGGGCTTCATTTATGGCAATCCTAAGAGGTAGAGGATATTCTAATTTTATGGATGAGGAAACTGAGTCACAAAGAGGTTTAATCTCTTGATATGGACAGGTGGTAGAAATAGAGGGGGTGTTGTTGTTGTTGTTGTTGTCTAGAAAAAGAAGGGACTCAAGTTGTATTTTGGAGGACATGCAGTGATTGTGGGATCAGCTGTAGAGAATGAGACAGGTGGTCAAGAGAGGACTATAAGACCCTTTCCAGGTGCTTTGCTGTTTCCATCATTGTTGGCATCAGCATGTGTGGAATGTTTGGTACATTGTCAGTGCTCAGTACAAGACTGACCCTCCCTGAAAACTATTTGGGATTGTTTTTTACTTAAAATAAGCATGTCTTACATGTGCATGTAGGACCAGAAGCTCTTAGGACTAGTTTTTAATTTGTTTGGAATGACAGTGCTCTTTTGTAAATGGCTGCGTTTCAGGTAGTCAGTACTGGTACAGACCAGCTCTGACTGACCAACAGCAGAACAGTTTCTTCATGATGGTATCTGGGAGGTGAAGGTGGGCCATCACATCCCAGTGTGCTAAACTGAATCACTACGGGGCAAGAAGGAAGACCGGGAATTTTTTTAAGCGTGTGTCTTATGAAGTTTTAGACCCAGAATATTCAGGTGGCTTCAGCTCAAGCCACTTCAGAAAATCCTTATTACCCCTTTTGAACTGGCTTCCAGAAACACAACAAGGCTACTGTTTGGTCTGTCTTTCCAAGGGCGGTGGTGGCCAGAATGGTACATTTATTTGTGGGTTTTCTTTCATATTTTCAAGTATTCTTCCTTGAAAAAATTACCTTCCTTTAAAAAGTTCACCTAGATTCTATGTATTGAACACGTACCATAGAGAAAGGCTTGTTCTCTATACTTAATGTCTACTCTCTCATTCTAAAGCTCCCAACCACAATCACCCCAAGAAGTTGGTGGCTAGTGGACTCTCTGACCATAAAGTCGGGTTAAGGAACCCAACATGATGCCTCTGGGCCATCACCCTTGTAGAGTTTGACCCGGTCAGCATGCCCAGAGCTTCACTTCTCACCCACCACTGCAGACTGCCTTCCTGAGGATTCACGTTGGGGTTTCGCCTACAACAAAGGCAGCCAGGGTTTACCAGACTCCTGGCCTGCTCTACAAGTTGATCCTAGACATTCTCCAGGCAGGTATTCTTGAATACCTCTCCTGCCTCAGGATTTCCTTTTCTGTCTGCAGAGAGATCTGTGTGAGGGAGCCTGGCCAGGGTGGAACTAAAGCATCAAAGCATTTGGAGTCAATTCTCAGCTTTTTCCTTCAGTTTCATTCACATGACAAGCTGGAAAGACTAATGAGTTAGGAAGAAACCAGGCAGTAAAGTTGCAGACGTGGAGCCTCTTCTTGTACATAGGTTTATTCAGAAAGGTCGACTGAAAACTAATCTTTGATTATGGGCATGGGCTAGACATTGCTTGGCTCTTTCCATCTGTTAGATTCATTTTAGCCCCATGATCATCTTTGGAGGGCAAAATTAATATTCCTGTTTTGTAGAGGAGAAAGCAAGGGCTCAGAGATGTTTCATGACTTGCCTTAAAGTATATGATAGTACAAAGCTAATCGAGGATGTAAACTCAGGACTGGATGTTTGTAAAAATTTTCAATTTTCACTGTCCTGTCTCAGAATTTTCCCAACATGAATGATTTTTGGAGGTTATCTGTTAGATTCTAAATTCCATGATTGTCTGTCTCTCTCACCTTTCTCACTTACCAGAAAGTAGGTGTGCAAAGTAATTATTTAATGACAAAGTAAGTAATGGACCAATTAAGTGACAGATTGAAGGAGAAGGATAGACAAATAATATGATACCAGTTCCATGAACTTTTATATAAATAAAGCATTTCTAGGCTTTGTCTTCTTTTTATGTTGCATTGATCTGCATGTCCAGTATCATGTCCTTCTAATATGAAACAAAGCCAAATAATCAGGACAATCTGAGCTCTTCATTTGCCCTTGTGCCACGGAAGGGCTCTTGCCTTGTGAAGATATGGACTCCCGTGAGAGCTTCTCTGTCCTCTGCTCCTCCTTAGTCTGGCATTCAACTTCAAGTGACCCTGCCAAGAAGCTCATCCTTATTATTCTACCCGTCCCAGAAGGCACTCCCCTCTCGTGCCCTATTCTGTAGTTATTTACTCAAACTAATCATTGAACACTTTACCTCCATTTTACATTTCAAATAAAATTCAGAAACCCCAAACTCCTTACCAGGGCCAAGAGGGCCCAAAAGGTTCTGGCTACTCTGTGCTCTCTCCCCAGTTCACTGCCTTCAGCCCCCTGGCTGGCCTTTTGGCCTCTCAAACACAGCAAGCATGTTCTTACCAAGTACAAATGTTGACTGCTTCCTGGGAAGGAAGGAGAGTGATCTCCTCCCAGATCTTTAGCTGATGGCTCCTTCTCATCATGCAGGATTTGTTCAGTCGTGAGCTAGTCAGTGAACATTTATTGAGCCCAGCTATGTGCCAGACATGGTTCTAGATGCTGATAAAGCAACAGGAAGCAAAGTCTCTGCCCTTGTGAATATACCTTTTAGTTGGGAAGAAGGACAGAGAAGCAAATAATGATAAAATGTAAGGCAATGATAAATGTTTACATATCTACTTCCCCAACCACACCTGTGTCTCCTGTCCCAAGGTACCATCTGTTCCATGCAGAGGCCTGCTTAGTTCTTCTGTTAGTACTTACTAATGCTTCGAATAATAATTATTCTGGCTTATTTTCTTAGTTATTCTACACCATGAGAGTTTTGAGTTCAAGGACCTTGTCTATTATTTGCTTTTATATTATGGAATAGCGCTTGGTACTGAGGAGGAGCTCAGTGAAAATGTTCATGATGTGACATCATCTGTCTGTGTAGGAGTTTTTAGTATCAGCGTGAGAGTCAGAGGGGGTTCTAGACAATTGAGAGCCTATAATGTGCCAGGAATTGTATTTGTCACCAGGGACCCAGCATTGAATGATCTATAAGATCACAGAGCAAAAGAAAAAAGTTAGGGGCACCTGGGTGACTCAGTTGGTTAAGTGGCTGCCTTCAGCCAAGGTCATGATCGCAGGGTCCTGGTATCAAGCCTTGCATTGGGTTCCTTGCTCAGCAGGACCCTGCTTCTCCCTCTCCCTCTGCCTGCCATTCCCCCTGCTTGTTGTCTCTCTCTCTCAGATAAATAAAATCTTTTTAAAAAGAAAATTAAAGTAATAAAAAGTAATGAAATGATTTAAAGATGAGGACAACTACTAAGTATAATATAAAGCAAAATGTTATATAGTTAGAGATAGTGGGGAAGAGGGCTATTTGGAAAAGGAAGTAGAAGGACTTTCTTGAAGGCAACCTATAAGGGGGGGAGACCTCATTGTTGAAAAAGAGCTGGGCATACAGAGGCATTCCAGCTGGCAGGAAGAGCCTTTGCAAAGTCCTCGAGGTAGGAGAGAGTATGGCATCCTTGCAAGACAGATGGGAGGCCAGTGTGGTCAGAGTGTCATGGGGAAGGAGAAGACTGGTTGGACAGGAGTTTGGAGAGGTTGCTCTAAGTGAGATAATGAAGGGGAGACACTTGATGGTTTTGTTGCTGTTTTTCATTAAGAATCATAGGAAGGGGGAGCCTGGGTGGCTCAGTCAGTTAAGCAACTGAGTCTTGATCTCGGCTCAGGTCTTGATCTCAGGGTTGTGAAATGGAGTCCTATATTGGGCTCCATGCTGGGCATGAAGCCTGCTTTAAAAAAAAAAAAAAAAATCCTAGGAAGCCTCAGAAGAGTCTTAAGCAGGATTGTGACAAGGTTCAGATCCTCTTTTTAAAAGATCATGCTGACCACTTCGTAGAGTTGCAGACAATAGATTATAGAAGGAACAAAGAGAATGACACTTTGTATTTTAAAGAAAAAGTCAAAGTTGGTGAAGAGGCCAATGGTGGTAAGGATCTGACAAGCAGAAGAGTCACATATATGGAAACTCAATGGCAGGAGGCATCCTGGTATGTTCAGGAACCATCATCTGACATGTTTAGAATGGATGGTGGCAGGGTGGGTGGGTGTGGGGCAGTGCAGCACGGAATAGTTCATTAAGTGTTGGCTGAATTAGATGGCACTTTGTGTACTTAACTGTGTATGATTATGTACAATCTGTTTTTGTTACTTCCCAGCTTCTTGGGTGTCCCCCTCCCCCACCTTCCTGTCTAAATTAGAAATTCTTTGAAAGCAGGGAGAGGATCCGCCACCTCTTACCAGCCACAGAACTGAAGTTTGCTTAAATGGAATGCTTTTGCAACCCTTTGAGAATCAGAAGATCCGGGGAGTATGTTGTAAAGGGTTAAGAGCATAGACTTTGGGTCATGTGACCTCAGATTCCTATTTTGAGCTCTGCACAGGAGCTGTGTGATCTTAGGAAAGTAATTTAGTATCTCTGGGCCTCCCATTTCCTCACATGGGAGATGGTGCCATCAATAAATCGTACCTCCTAGAGTTGCTGCGAGGGTTGAGATGAATATCTGGAACTCCACAGCATGCCCGACAGTGTGTCAATACTTGATAAATGGCTGCTCTTTGTTTGTTGGGAGGAGCAGGGTTTGTCTGTAACAAGGTCTAGTGCACAGAAGGGCACATGTGGGGTTGGATAGTGTGGCCACCTCAAAGAGACACCCTGAAATTTGACATGCTGGTATGTTACAAGCTGACCTTACTATTGGAAATGAGGGCTTAAGGTTATTTTGTTTCAGGCTACAGAAGTGGCCAGTAGTTAACACTCTGCTTTAGTGGTGGCATTACAGAAGTCAGAGTGCTTTAAGAAAGTCATGCATGCCTAAGGGGCGCCTGGGTGGTTCAGCTGGGTGGGCAGCCAACTCTTGATTCAGCTCAGGGTCATGATGTCAAGCCCCACATTGGGCTCTCTGCCCAGCAGGATCAGCCTCAGGATTCTCTCTCTCCTCCTCCCCATCTGCCCCTCCCCCACTCGTGCGTGCTCACCCATTCTCTCAAAAAAATATTTTTTTTTAAAAAAGGAAAGAAATAACATTTAATTTGCACACCTTGTGGCCAGTCAGGTTAACATGTTGAATTAATTTTCACAGGCATCATAGTTTTGTGGCTCTTTATAGGAAGAATGGGGTTCTATATTCAGAGATTAAAAACAAATACCTAGTCTCTAGAGTGATGTTGGGGGCATTGAATTTGTTGTTTGTTGAGGCTGTTGTTGAAATCAAAGGAGAATTAGTAAGGTCATCAAACACGTACTAGTAAGGCTGAGCTTACACACATACACACACACGCACACGCATGTGCATATATATGTAACTCTACAGACACACATATGTATATGTAGACATTTAAACCACATGTATCAGGGTGCCTGGGTGGCTCAGTGGGTTAAGCTTCTGCCTTCAGCTCAGGTCATGATCCCAGGGTCCTGGGATCAAGCCCCACATCCGGCTCCCTGCTCAGTGCGGAGCCTGCTTCCCCCTCTCTGTCTGCCTCTCTGCCTACTTGTGATCTCTCTCTCTGTTGAATGAATGAATGAATGAATGAATGAATAAATAAATAAATAAATAAATCTTTAAAAAAAAACCACATGCATCATGTACAGAGCTACGTATGCACAAACATGCTTGTTTGTGTTCTGTTGAAATGGAGGAAGTGGTGAGGTGGAGACAGTTGAGCTCCAGTGGTAGGCATGTAGAGAAGCAGAAGTAGAAGAGGAAATGTAGAGGACAGGGTGTCGACAGTTTGTGAAAAAGAGTGTCCTTAAAAGTGTATCGTGTATTTTTGTGAACCTGGCATAAACACATTCCGAGGTCCATTGTAACGTCTGGTAATAGTCTTTTTTAAAAGTCTCATCAGCAGTCACTGAACTCAAGAGGAGGAGTTCTTAAGGTGAAGCCCTGTGGGCAGAGTAGTCTTACCGAAAGTTATTTACTGGAGATGGAACTTGCCCAGTTTGGGACATTGAATAATTGACAAATCAGATAGTCTTCTACTTCCTTGTCACCAGGCACCAGCAGAATGTCACATAGAGCCACACCTGGCTAAACTACTCTTGTTCTTATCTGCAAAGTGGATGGCCCACTGAAAGGAGAAGTGAAAGAAGCTGGGCTTTTGACTTTGGTTTACCTCCCTAATAAAATAAATACGAAAGTGCACCTAACAGGTTTTGCTGTTCAAGTCTCTGTTTTTCCACCTAATAGAGGCTCTTTAGATTTTCCAGAGCCTTCTTGCCCTAGAAATTTTCATCTTACCCTCTTGTCATGTGGCATAGGAGAAGATGAGATGGAATATGTCTCATTGAGATTGTTGTCAGGCATTGACCACATGTTAACGGAGTTGTTCCTACACTAAACCACAGTGAGCCAATGAAGAAATCAAGGCTCTGGGATCTTAAATGACTGCCTGAGACCCACACAGCCAGTAAGAGATGGACGTGATGAGTCTAAGTACGGCCCCTAACACATGGCAAACCTTCCACAATTGTAGCTAATACTGTGGTGGATCGTTTCACCATTCCACCGAGTGAACAGGTGTTGGAATGAACTGTGTGAGCCGCTTCTCAAGAACTTATGGCCTCATGGAGGTTGACTAGATTATTTTCCAAAAGAAGGCTATGGTCTAGGAGTTGACATGGCAAGTAGAAACAACTATCAGAGGAGGTTACAAGCCCATGATTCAACCCATTGTTCAAAAACTGATTTTGAAGATAGGATTCCAAGAATTCAAACACAATTAGAAAATTTCTTTTGTAAATCATCTGTGACACTAATCCCACATTTACAGAGCTGTTATTTCTTCTCAAACAAGCTGTTATTTCTTCTCGAACATACATAATATTAAATATATTGTTAAGAGACAATGTAATACTTAAGTTATTAGAAGTTTTCTATGAGAAAGTCAGAAAAGAGAGATGCTATGTCTGTAATAAAAAGAACTTTCCAAAATGCACACTTCAAAAAAACTTTTTCAGTTTGGTATAATTGACATGTAACGTTATATAATTTTCAGGCATGCATCATAATGATTATTTGTATATATATTATAAAATGGTCACAAAAAGTATTAATGTCTGTTACTGTACATAGTTACAATTTCCTTTTTGTGATGAGATCTTCTAAGCTCTACTATCTTAGCCAACTTTCAGAGATGTAATACAGTATTAACTGTAATCAATATGGTGTACATTATATTCCCATGATTTATTTATAACTGTAAGTATGTACCTTCGACCATCACCCTTTACCCATTTCTCCAAACTCCACCCCACACCTTTGTCAACCATCATTCTGTTGTTCTCCATATCTATGAGTTGGGAGCTTGCTTTCTTTCCTTTCTTTCTTTTTTTTTTTTTTTAGATGATACATATAAGTGAGATCAGATGGTGTTCACCTTTGTTTATCTGCTTATTTCACCTAGATAATGCTCTCAAGGTCCATCCATGTTGTTACAAATGGCAAGGTTCCTTTTTTATGGCTGAATGGGTGTGTATGTGTGTATTCATTGTATATATGTACCACATTTCCTAACATCCATCAGTGGACATTTAGATTGCTTCTCTATCTTTGCTGTTGTAAATAATGGTACAATGAGCATGAGGGTGCTCGTACATCTTTTTGAGTTAGTGCTTTCTGGTCCTTCAGATAAGAACTCAGAAGTGAAATTGCTGGATCATATGGTTGTTCTATTTTTAATTTATTGTGGAACCTCCATTTTGTTTTCTGTAACAACTACATCAATTTGCATTCGCATGTAATAGCTCACAAGTGTTCCCTTTTCTCCACATTGCATTAACATTTTTAATTTCTTGTCTTTTTGGTAATAGTTATTCTAACTGGTGTGAGGTGATATCTCTTTGCGGTTTTGATTTGCATTTTTCTGATTAGTGATGTTAAGCATCTTTTAAAGTACCTATTGGCCATCTCTATGTCTTCTCTGGGAAAAAAGTCTATGTATAGTAAAGATAGTATGCCCATTTCTTAATTGGATGGTTTAGTGGTTTCAGTTATTCAGTTGCAGAAGTTCTTTATATATTTTGGATAATGACCCTTTATCACAGATCTGATTTATAAATATTCTCGCTCATTAGTACCTTGCTTTTTTATTTTGTTGATGGTTTTCTCCACTGTGAAAGATTTACCTTTTCAGAGAATCAGATCTTACATTTGTTGATCTTTTCTGTTGTCTTTTCATTTCATTTATTTCTTCTTTGATCTTTGTAATTTCCGTCCTTCTACTGACTTTGAGCTTCATTTGTTCTTCCCTTTCTTCTTCCTTGAGGGGTAGTGTTGGGTTGTTCATCTGAGATTTTTCTTGTTTCTTGAGGTAGACATTTATCTCTATGAACTTTCCTCTTAGAACTGCTTTTGCTGCATCCCATAAGTTTAAGTATGTTGTAGTTCCATTTTCATGTCCCTCAAGGTATTTTTTGATTTCTCTTTTCATCTTTGACAAGTAATGTGTTGTTTAATCTCTATAAAAATATATTCATGAATTTTCTGGTTTTCTTTTTGCAATTTTTGGTTTTATACCATGTGGTCCGAAAAGATCCTTGGTATGATTTCAATATTCTTTAATTTGTTAAGACTTGTTCTGTGGCTTAACATGTGATCTATCCTGGAGAATGTTCTATTCACACTTGAGAAAAATGTGTATTCTGCTGCTTTTGAGTGGAATGTTCTTATATATCAGTTAAGTCCACCTGGTCTAATGTGTCATTTAAGGCCGATGTTTCCTTATTGATTTTCTGTTTGAATGATCTATCCATTGATGGAATTGGGCTATCAAATTTCCTTACTAGTATTGTATCACTGTCTGTTTCTTCCTTTAGGTCTGTTAATGTATGCTATGTATATTAAGGTGCTCCTGTGTTGGGTGCATAAATATTTACAAATGTTGTATCTTCTTATTGGATTGGCCCCTTTATCATTATGTAATGCTTTGTCTCTTATTACAGTCTTTGTTTTAAAATCTATTTTGTCTAATGTAAGTATAACTACCCCAACTTTCTTTTGGTTTTCATCTACATGGAATATTTTTTTCCAACCCTTCACTTTCAGTCTGTCCTTAAATCAGAAGATTAGTCTCTTGTAGGTAGCATATAGGTGGGTCTCACTCATTCAGCCACTCTTTGTCTTTTGATTAGAGAATTTTACCCATTTACATTTAAGTAATTATTGATAAATTTTTCTTGCCATTTTGTTGTTTTTCAGTGTTCTATAGTTTCCCCCTTTCCTTTATTCCCCTTCTTTCTCTTTCCCTTTGTGTTTTGATGACTTTCTTTAGAAGTATGCTTAGATTTCCTCCTCATTTTCTTTTATATATATACAATAGGTTTTTGCTTTGTGGTTACCATAAGGCTTACATATAGCAATTTAGATTTATAAATTGTTTTAGATTGTTTGTAACATTCATGTTGGCTTTATGTGATTAATCCACTACCTTACTATATATTTACCTTTACCATATAGTTACCTTTACCTATACTTTTATATATTTTCTTGTTACTAATTAGTACCCTTTCTTTTCACATGAAGAAGTTACTTTAACATTTTTGGTAAAGTTGTTTAGGTGGTGATGAACTCTTTTACCTTTTGCTGGTTTGGAAAATTCTATCTCCCCTTCAGTTCTTAACATTAACTTTGCCAGGTGGAATATTCTTTGTTGAAGTTTTTTTTCTTCCAACACTTTGAATAAATCATGCCATTCTGTTCTGGCCTACAAAGTTTTTTTTTTTTTTTTTTTAAAGATTTTATTTATTTATTTGTTAGAGAGAGAGAGTGAGCACAGGCAGACAGAGTGGCAGGCAGAGGCAGAGGGAGAAGCAGGCTCCCTGCCGAGCAAGGAGCCCGATGTGGGACTCGAGCCCAGGACGCTGGGATCATGACCTGAGCCGAAGGCAGCTGCCTAACCAACTGAGCCTCCCAGGCATCCCGTGGCCTACAAAGTTTCTACTGAAGAAATCTCATAGTTTTATGTGTGTTCCCTTGCATGTAACAAATTGTTTTTTTCTTCCTGCTTGCAGCATTCTCTTTTTCCTTAATTTTCAACATATTAATTATAACGTGTCTTTGTGTGAGTCTCCTTGGGCTTATTTCATTTGGAACTCTCTAGTCTTCCTAGATGTGTGTGTGTGTATGTGTGTGTGTCTGTGTGTGTGTGTGTGTGTTTTCTCCAGGTTAGAGAAATTTTCAGTCATTATTTCTTTCTGACCCTTTCTCTCTTTTCTCCTGGGAACCCTATAATGTGAACATTAGTGAGCTTGCTGTTGTCCTATTTGTCCTTTAAGCTTTCTTCACTCTTTTTCATTCTTTTTATTTTTTACTTCTCTGATTGAGTGAGTTCCAGTGTCTTGTTTTTGAGATCACCGATCCTTTGTCTTGCTTCATCTGCTCTGCTCTTGAACCCCTTTACTGGACTTTTCAGCTCAGTTACTGTATTCTTCAGCTTTGTGACTTCCATTGGTACTATTTCTATTTTCTCCTTGTTGAAGTTTTTCCTGAGTTCATCCATTCGTCTCCTAAGTTCAGTAAACATCTTTATGACCATTACTTTGAACTTTTTATTGGTTAGATCGTTTATCTCTATTTCATGAAGGTTTTTTCCCATGGTTTTGTCTTGTGAGGTTGTTGTTTGTTTGTTTGTTTTTTATTTTTTGGAACATATTCTTCTGTTCCTTCATTTTGCTTGACTCTTTGTGTTGGTTTCTGTATAGTAGATGAAACAGCCACCTCACCCAGTCTTGAAGGAGGGGCCTTGTGTAGGAAATAAACCTTATCATTCACGGCCCTAGCTCTTGGTATTCTCAAACTTTTCTGATCATCCAAGCAGCCTATCATATTTTCATGTTTTTAATAGCTCCCAGTAGTGAGGCTATGCCAAGACCTGTCAGTGTCCCAAAGGAGAGAGCCTCAGTCAGCACCCAGATTCAGGCTGATTAGGAGCCAGACCCTCTGGAAGAAGCTTTTAGAGTATGCAAATATCTACAGTCTTGTATGACTACATACATAAGCCCCATTGGCTACCAGAGCTAGGCAATCTGGATGTCTTCCCTGGGTGACCGTCAGAACAATCAGGGCTCCAGATGAATGTATAATCTCCTTTCTGGGAGATGCCTGTGAGTAGTAGCAAGGCAGAGGGAGAGTACAAAGATGGTGGCCACTGGCCTATATTCCCTGAGAGCCCCTCAATAGGCCTCTAGATATGTGGCATACCTGAAGCCTGTCCCTCAGGTTGAAACTCCAGGATAAGCAAATAGGCCTCTTTAAGAGAATGCTGGGGTTGTGTTTCAGTCTGACGTTTATATAATACTCTAGGGGTGACAGCCTGCCAAGAACTGTCTCTCCAATTGTTGCAGTTCTGTGGGACACAGGTACTAAGCCCCTCTGGCTACCAGAATCAAGTGATCCAGAAGCATTTTCTGGATAGTATCCACAAAAACCATGGCACTAGACTAAAAACCAGGGCATCAGGTATGTGTAAGAGCTCCCCTCTGAGAGATACTCACATGCCTGGAGCACAGCAGAGTGAGACCAAGAAGATAGTACCCACCCTCCAAGGCTTTTGGAAGGGATCATAGTCACCCATTAGATGTATGTCAAAACATTTTTTTAATATTATAATTTCTGTCTTCCAATATAATATTACTAGCACACTTTATTGGAATGCTTGTGTGCAGAGAGCAAATATTTCATTCAATATCCACAATACACTTTAAATTAGATTTTATTATTACTGTTTTATAGAGTAGGAAACTGAGATTAAGGTATTTATTCAGAACTTTATAATTAGAAAGTAGAAGAGCTAAGATTCAAGTTTATATCTATCTGACCCCAAGTTCCAAGTTTGTCTGTAATTCTGTGCTGCCTCCCAATAATGTCTATAGTCCTGGCGACAGACTATAGACAGAAATTTTAATAAATGTGGAAACAAAAAAAATTGACAGAAAGATTTATTTAAATCATAGGCATTTCTTCTCTACAATCCAAGTTCTTTATATTTACCCAGGCTGTATTAAATCACAGCAGATTTCAGATCTTGTTTTAATGGACCAGGAAAAGGATAAAAGATATTCTCAGGTATAAAAAAGGAGATTTAAATACATCCACAATATCTTTTTTCATTTTTAACATTAATCCTGGGACTACCCCTCTGTAAAGACAATTGATCTGAAGGATGCTTTCTTATATATTCAGTTGAAATTCTTTTTGATCATCTAAAGTCAGATACTTATTCATTTCTGACAAAAGTAGTCCAAGAAATTGATTAGATGTATTCTTTCAATTTTTCCACAAATTGTTTCTTATTAATAAAGTTAATTTACCATAGACCTGATGAGATTGTTAGGTCATCGGAGCATGAGATACATGGCATAGTCTATAATTTAAGAAAGTTTCTCTCGATTACTTTATGATAGGGGAGGGAAACAAAATAGAGGAGAAATTACTGATGCATTAGAGTTCATGATTTTTCCTTTTCAGCAAAATGAACTATTCATACATCTTTAGAGAATATGATTTTAAAAAAATCTGAAAATACTCAAGCTGGTCAAATGAGGGAAAACAATTGGGTAGAATGTGCTTGTAATAATATATGGGGGAAGGGGGGGGCAAGAAAAGAGAGAACTCCAGCCTCTTCATTGTCTGTAACTGCAAGTAGACAAATATACCAATAAATGGAAAAAATCAGGAAGAATACCAAAATACTAAGACCTTACTTGTGTTAAGGTAAGAAGATCACAGGTGATTCTTTTCCTTTCTCTCCTATGCTCCACATTTAGTGAAATAGTGATTTTCCATTTGCTACAAATTCAGATGAAGTCCCCTTCATTTCACTCCCTAATCTCATTATCCTCCCTCCCAGCAGCAAATTATAATATGGATACAAGAATGCATCCATTGAGTGTATATCTTATACTTTAACTACAAATTCATATTTGTTAATGATACAGTATTTTACATTTTTTTATAGATGGCATCTTATTATCCTTTAATATAACTTTTCTCAGAGCCGTGTTTTCATATTCTATCTGCGTTGAAGCACGAGTCTAGTTTATTCAATATGATTGCATACTGGAGACATCCCATCATATGAACATAACACATTTCATGTGTTCCTTTACTGAGGGACATTCCAGTGTTTTGAATCTTCACCCTTTCAAATGATGCTATAATAATCATCTCATATATGTGTAACCAGTTTCCCTAGGTTATTTTCTTAGAAATAAAACTCCTAAACAATAGTAAACAGCTTCAGTTTTACTCTATATTGAAAAACTATATTTCAGAATGGTTGTGCCAGTTTATATTCTCAAGCTAGTGTGAAGTTCCAGTTTCTCAGTATTCTTGCCAAATGAGATGTTATTTTCAAACGTTGGGTTTCTTAAATTGGTGGGTGTGAACCAATTCTCATTGTCTTCATTCCATTTCCCTGGTTACTACATGGTTGTGAATTTACTTTTAAGATTTTTTTGGTGTGAATTTATTTTTACGAGCTATTCAAAATTTCTCTCCTGTGGTGTCTGTAATATCCATTTGTCCAGTTTTCTATGAATTTCTTGTTTTCCATCTGCAGAAGTTTCCAGTGGAGTTAAGATATTAGCTCTTTGTTAGAGTTCACAATTAGGTATGATATTTGTTGAAGATTTATCTAGTTCAGAGAGTTTGTATGGATTTTTTTCGTATCTATTAAAATTATCTGGTTTTCTCTTATTGCTTCAGTGTAAGTAATTGCAATGGTAGATTTTCTGATGCCATCATTGACATCTTGGAATAAATTTCAGTTTTTCTTGAGTTAATTTTAGTACTGATTAACTAATTTATTTTTTTTTTTTTAGCATTTAGTGGGTTTGGGCTAAATGTTTTAAGTGAGACTGGGCTACATTTTTTTTTATTTTCAGTCATGTTGTAGTTTTCATATAAAAATCATACTACCCTCTAAAATAGTACGGTAGCTTTTATCTTTTTCTGTTCTCTGAAACTATTTATTCAAACTTATCCATTAAACTATTTGGTGGAAGAGAAAGAGAGAGATAGATTGAGTGTGAAGGTAAGTGGGTGGGAGAGTAGTTGTGTATACTATTGATTCAGGCTCATTAATGTTTTATTGACCTATAAGCCTTTGTATGTAGTTTTTTGATTGGTGGGGTAATTTTATAAGTTTGCCAGTTTTATATGAACATAACACATTTCATGTATTCCTTTATTGAGGACATTCCAAATTTTCAAATTTATTAGCAGAAAGCTCATCATAATATTTTCTTAGGTTTCTGAAAATCTAAATCTATGTACAGTTTTGTTGTCTTCCTTATCTATAATTTGTGTGCATATATGTATATGCACACATGTGTGTACCTCCTCTCATTTTCTTGATCAGTCATGCTGAAATATGGTATAATATTAATAAACTGATCTAAGATTTCTTTTGTTTAGTATTTCGTTTGCATCTCTTTTTCCATTCATTTATAAAGGAGCTTTGGTTTGCTTAGTGCTTTTTTGGCAACATTAGCTAGATTTTAACAACATGCAGATACTATTTTATTTTATTTTTAAAGATTTATTTATTTATTTATTTGACAGAGAGAGAGAGAAATCACAAGTAGGCAGAGAGGCAGGCAGAGAGAGAGAGGAGGAAGCAGGCTCCCTGCCGAGCAGAGAACCCGATGCAGGGCTCGAACCCAGGACCCTGGGATCATGACCTGAGCCGAAGGCAGAGGCTTTAACCCACTGAGCCACCCAGGCGCCCCCAGATACTATTTTATTTAAGTAATCTATCTGCATTTATTGTGATTCTTGATCTATTTGAATTTTTATCATACTTTATGTTTTAAATATATTACAAATTTTTTTACATGTGTATTTTTTCCTTTTCTTCCTTCTTTAAGTTTTCTCATTCCATAGTTTCCTTCTACCAGCTGAGAAGTTAAACACTCTATTTCTATTCTTTTTAGTGGTTACAGCTAAATTTTGACATCCAATTAGCTAAGTCTAATGTTAATCCAAATCTTTCTCTTGCTCTTAAATGATACAAAGCTGTGAGGATAACTCTTATAGCTCTCTCCCACTATCTTTCGTATTATTATTTAATATTTTTAATTCCATTTTATTTTTAAACTTCTACAAGTTAGTCATTTTTACAGTTCATATGTACTTATATTTACCAATAGCTTTATTAATTTATTTGATCACCATTTCTGTTTTAAATTGAAATATAATTAACATACAGTGTCTTATTAGTTTCAGGTACACAATATACTGATTCAACAATTCTATGTTATTCAGTGCTTACCACAATAAGTGTAGTCAACATCTCTCACCACACTGTTATTACAATATTATTGACTATATTTCCTATGTTGTACTTTTCATCTCCATAACCTATTTATTTATAACTGGAAGTTTGTACCTCTTAATCCCTTTCACCTGTTTCACCCATTCTCCTGCCAACCATCCCTCTGGTAACCACCAGTTTGTTCTCTGTATTTATGAGTCTGTTTCCACTTTGTACATTTGTTTGTTTTTTAGATGCCACATTTAAGTGAAATCATATGGTATTTGTCTTTGTCTTTGACTTATTTCACTTAGCATTATACCATGTTGCCACAAATGGCAAAATTGCATTCCTTTTTTATGGGTAAGTAATGTTCCATTGTGCATATATACCACTTGTTCTTTATCCATTCATCTATTGATGACACTTGAGCTGCTTCCATGATTTGGTTATTTTAACTAATGCTGCAATAAACATAAGAGTTTGTATACCTTTTCAAATTGCTGTTTTCATTTTCCTTGAGTAACTACCTAGTGGTGGAGTTACTGGATTGTCTGGGAATTCTATTTTTAATTTTTTGAGGGACCTCCATACCGTTTTCCACACTGATCAACAGTACACGAGGGTTCCTTTTTCTCTCCATCCTTGCAAACACTTATTATTCCTTGCCTTTTTGGTTCTAGCCATTCTGACAGGTATAAAGTAATATATCATCGTGGTTTTAATTTGCATTTCTCTGATGATGAGTGATGTGGAACATCTTTTCATGTGTCTGTTGGCCATCTGTATGTCTTCTCTGAAAAAATGTCTATTCAGGTCCTTGGCCTATTTTTTTTTAAAGACTTTATCTATTTGTTTGAGAGAGAGAGCACAAATGAGAGAGCGGAAGCAGGGGGACCAGCAACAGGACTCTATCCCAGGGCCCCAGGATCATGACCTATTCTGAGGAGAAATGCTTAACCAACTGAGCCACCCAGGCATCCCTCTCTGCCCAGTTCTAAATTGGATTATTTTTTCAGTGTTGAGGTGTGTAAGTTTTTTATATATTTTGGATATTAACCCTTATCAGCTATGTCATTTGCACCAGCATTTTTGTTTTGTTGATGGTTTCCTTTGTTGGGCAAAAGCATTTTATTTTAATGCAGCAGCATAGTTTATTTTTGCTTTTCTCATACCTGAGGAGACCTATCCATAAATATATTGCTAAGGCCAATATCAAAGGGATACTGTCCATGGTTTTCTTCTAGGAGTTTTATGGTTTCAGGTCTCACATTTAGGTCTTTAATCCATTTGAGTTTATTTTTGTGTATGTTGTGAGCAAGTTGTCCAGTTTCATTCTTTTGTATGCAGCTGTCCAGTTTCCCCAGCATCATTTGTTGAATAGATTGTCTTTTCCCCATTGTATATTCTTGCCTCCTTTGTCCTAGATTAACTGACTATGTAAGCATGGGTTTATTTCTGGCCTTTCTATCCTGTTCTATTGATCTAGGTGTCTAATTTTGTGCCAGCACCACATTTTCTTGATTATTATAGCTTTATTGTATATCTTGAAATTGGGGATTGTGATACCTTTAGCTTTATTCTTGTTAAGATTGCTTTGGATATTTGAGGTCTGTTATGATTCCATATAAATTTTATCATTTGCTTATTTTACATACTACAAATATTTTACATGCATTATGTTAATTTATAAACAATTATTCTAATTCTATGAAAAACACTATTGGGTCTTTTTTTTTTAAGATTTTATTTATTTATTTGACAGACAGAGATCACAAGTAGGCAGACAGGCAGGCAGAGAGAGAAGAGGAAGCAGGCTCCCGCTGAGCAGAGAGCCCGATGCGGGGCTCGATCCCAGGACCCTGGGATCATGACCTGATTCGAAGGCAGAGGCTTTAACCCACTGAACCACCCAGATGCCCCACTATTGGTCTTTTGATAGAGATTGCATTGAATCTAGATTGCTTTGGGTAGTATGAACATTTTAACAATATGAATTCTGCCATCCTATGAGCATCTTCTATCTTTCATCAGTGTTTTATAGCTTTCAGAGTACAGGTCTTCATCTCCTTGGTTGAACTTATTCCTAGGCTTATTCTTTTTGGTACAAATGTAAATGGAATTATTAATTTCTCTTTCTGCTATATCGTTATTAGTGTATAGAAATACAACTGATATCTGGATACTTATTTTGTATCCTGCAACTTCACTGAACCATTTATCAGTTTGAATAGTTTTTTGGCAGAGTCTTCAGGGTTTTCTATATATGGTATCATGTCATCTGCAAATAATTATAGTTTTAGTCCTTTGTTACCAATTTAGATTGCCTTTTACTTATTTTTCTTACCTGATTGCTGTGGTTAAGATTTCCAGTGAATAAATGTAGTTAAAGAAGACAACCTTGTCTTCTTCCTGATCTTAGAGGAAAAGTTTCAGCTTTTCACTTTTGAATATAATGCTAGCTGGTTTTCATATGTGGCCTTTATATGTTCGGGTCTGTTACCCCTAAACCCACTTTGTTGAGATTTTTTTTTGTCATAAATAGATGTATGTTTTCTTTTCTTATTTTTTGGATGTATTTTTTCAAATGCCCTTTTATTTTGCTTCTATTGAAATGATCATAAGGTTTTTATCCTTTCTCTTATTAAGGTATGTTTCACACTGATTGATTTGCAAATATTGAAACACACTAGCATCCTAAAATAAATCCTACTTGATCTTGATTTTTTTAAATGTATTGTTGAATTTGGTTTGTTAGTATTTTGTTGAATATTTTGGGTATCTATATCAGAGATATGGGCTTATAGTTTTCTTTTTTTGTAGTGTCTTTGTTTGGTTTTGGTATCAGAGTCATGCTGACCTCATAGAATGGAATTGGAAATTTTACTTTCTCTTTTATTTTTTTGTTATAGCTTGAGAAAAATAAATATTAACTCTTCTTTAAATATTTGGTAGAATTCACCCTGAAACTATCTGATCTTAGATGTCTGTTTTTTGGGAGTTTTTTGATTACTGATTCAATATTGATTACTGATTAATAGTAATCAGCCTGTTCAACTTTTGTAATTCATCCTAATTTAGTTTCTGAGGATGACATATCTCTAGGACCTTATCCATTTCTTCTAGTTGTCCAATTTTTTGACATAAAATTGTTCATAATGGTCTCTTATCATCCTTTGTATTTCTGTACTGTCAGATCTTACTCCTACATTTCTGATTATATTTACTTAACTCCTCTGGTTTTCTTGAGAAACTTGGCTAAAAGCTAATCAATTTTGTTTATCATTTTGAAGAACTGGCTTCTTGTTTCATCAGTCTTTTTTATTGTGTTTGTTTGTTTGTCTCAGGTTCATTTATTTCTGCTCTAATCTTTATTATTTCCTTCCTTCTACTAGCTTTGTGCTTTGTTGTTTTCCTAACTTTTCTAGGTGTAAAGTTAGGTCATTTATTTGAGATTCTTCTTGTTTCTTGAGGTAGGCCTCTACTGCTGCATCCTAAAGATTTTGGACCACTGTGTTTCATTTCCATTTATCTCCGTGTATTTTTTTAATTTTTTCCTTTATTTCTTGTTTGACTCATTCAATGTTTAGTAGCATATTACATAGCCTCCTATAGCTGTGTTCTTTCCAGATTTTTTCTTAAAATTGATTTGTAGTTTTATATTGTTGTGGTTCAAAAGATCCTTTGTATAATTTCAGTTTTCTTAAATTTTTGAGACTTCTTTTGTGGCCTACTGTGATCTGTCCTAGAGAATGTTCCATGTGCACTCGAAAAGAGTGTGTATTCTCCTGTTTTTGGATGAATATTCTGTATATATCTTTTAGGTCCATTGGGTCTAATGTGTGCTTCAAAACAACTATTTCCTTGTTGATTCTCTGTCTGTAGGATTTATCCATTGATGCAAGTGGGTGCTGAAGTCCCCTATTATTGTATTACTGTCAATTTCTACATTTAAATCTGTTAATATTTGCTTTATTTATTTAGGTGCTCCAATGTTGGGTGCATAGATATTTATAATTGTTATATCCTCTTGTTGGGTTGATCCTCTTATCATTATGTAGTGCCTTTCTTTGTCTTTTGCTAGTCTTTGTTTTAAAGTTTATTTTGTCTCATGTAAGTATTGCGGCCCTGGCTTCTTCTTTTTTTTTTTTTTCCACTTTCATTTAAATGGTATATGTTTTCTAGACCTTCACTTTCAGTCTGTATGTGTCTTTAGAACTGAAATGAATCCCTTATAGGCAGTATATACATGGGTTTATTTCTATATCCATTCAGTCAACCTGTGTCTTTTGATCAAAGCATTTAGTCTATTTACATTTAAAGTAATTATTGATAGGTATGTACTTACTGTCATTGTGTTCATTGTTTTTTGTGTGTATGTGTAATTCTTTGTTCCCTATTTCTTCTCTTACTCTTTTCCCTTGTGGTTTGATGTCTTTATTTAGTGTTATACTTGAATTCCTTTCTTTTTTTTTTTAATGTGTTAAAGGTTTTTTTATTAGTGGTTACCATTGGGTTCATATATAACATCTTATGTATATATCAGTCTTTATTGAGTTGATGGTCACTGAAGTTTAGACACATTCTAAATTCTAAATTTTTACTCCCACTCCATGTTTTTTGTATATGATATCATATTTTACATCTTTTTTGTGTATTCTTGACTATTTGTAATATAATTGATTTTACTACTTTTGTGTTTTAATCTCCATATTGGCTTTATCAATGATTAATCTACTACCTTCACTATATGTTGTTTTTACCTGTGAATTTTTTTCCATTAATGATTTTCTTCTATTCATGGCCTTTTCTTTGCTCTGGAAATATTCCCTTTAATATTTCTTGTAAATATGGTTTAGTGGTGATGAACTCCTTTAACTTTTGTTTGACAAATTTTTTGCCTCTCCTATTCTGAATGAGAACCTTGATGGGTATGTTATTTTTGGTTGCAGGATTTTTTTTTCTTCAGTAGTTTGATATATCATCCCATTCTTTTTGGCCTATAAAATACCTGCTGGAAAATCAGCTAATAGCCTCATGGGGTTTCCCTTGTATGTAACTCTTTTCTCTTGTTGCCTTTAAAATTCTCTCTTTATCATCACTATTTGCTGCTTTAATTATTGTGTGTCTTGGTGTAGACCTCCTTGGGTTAATTTTGCTAGAGTCTCTCTTTGCCTTCTGGATCTGGATTTCTGTATACTTCCCCAGATTCAGGAAGTTTGCAGCTATTATTTCTTCAAATAAGCTTTTGCTTCTCCTTTTCTCTTTCCTACTCCTTCTGGGACTCCAATGATGTGAATGTTTTTGCACTGAATTATGGCACTGAGTTTCCTTAATCTATTCCCATTTTTAATTTTTTTTTTTCTTTTTGCCATGCAGCGTGGGTGCTTTCTATCACCCTCTCTTACCGATTGCTGATCTTTTCTTCTATGTCCTCTAATCTGTTGTGGATTTCCTCTCATGTATTTTTAAAGGGGGTGAAGGACAGAGGGAGAGGGAGAGAGAGAATCCTAAGTAGGCTCTGTGCCCAGTGTGAAGCCCACTGTGGGGCTCAATCTCACAATCCTGAGATCATGACCAGAGCTGAAATCAAGAGCCAGACATTTAAGCAACTGAACCACCCAGATGTCCCTCCTCTCATGTATTTCTGATGTAGTTCAGTTATTGAATTCTTCATCTTTGACTGGTTCTTTTTTATGTATTTTACCTCTTTATTGAAGTTCTCACTGAGACCATCCACTCTTTTCTCAATCCAGTGAATGTCTTTATGACCATTACTTTGAATTCATTATCAGACATACTGTTTATCTCAGTTTCATTTAGCTCTTTTGCTGTGATTTTTGTCTTATTCTTATATCTGGGACATATTTCTCTGTCTCATTTTATCTAACTCCCTGTGTTTGTTTCTATATATTAAGGAGGTCAGCTACATCTCCTGGTCTTACAAGTAGTGGCCTTGTGTACAAGAGGTCCTATCATGTCCTGTAGCATAATCCCTCCGGGTCACAAGAACCAGGCATTCCAGGGGTGTCCCCCTTATGGGCTGTGTGTGCCTCACTGTTGTATCTGAGTTGTGATTGCCTTCAGATCAGCTGGTTGCAATGACCCACTTTCCCTATTGTGAGCACACCCTCAAGGTTTGGTCACTGAGCTGTTGAGAGCCCTGTCTGTCTTCCCCACTGTTAACTTCTCTTTTAATATTTTGCATCTCTTCATTTCTCCATGCTACATTCCGGGTGTCTTCCTTAGATCTAAGTAATTCCCCAATTCTCTCTTCTGCTGTGTCTAATCTATTTTTCAACCTCTACATTATTTTTTTTATTATAAGAACTAATTATTTCTGTACTCCTTTCTCTTGTCCCTAAATCTATGTTCTTTTTTCACACTCTTGAAAGTGTTTTTTATTTGTTTGTTTGTTTTGTTTTTTACCTAATGGATTTCATTCTTTCATTTCTTTGAACATTTAAAAAACACTTATTTTAGTCACTTTCATGTCATTCTGTTATTGAATCCTGTCATTCTGTTATATCATCTGACTATGTGTGGTAGCTCATCTCTGTTTGATTTTCTTTTTGTACTATACGCTTGTTTTAAGTGGAAATTGTTTCTTTTGCCTACCATACATGTCTTGGGTTGTAGAAGCAGCTTTACAGAATGATTTCAGATTTACTTTACAGTGGTTAGACTGCAAGCACCATTTTGTCTCTGTGTCTCTGAAATACACAGTGTACATTTAGAACCCCACCTGTACTTGGCTTTCAAGTTCCTGATTTCTCATGGGCGATTCTTTTAGCTCCAGCAGTCATAGCTGTATACTAAGCTTCCCGGTTATTCCCTGGGAAAGTGTACACATATATAAACACATATATATGTACACACATATGTAAAACATACAATTTGTTTTACAGATGAAATGGCCTTTTTTGACTCTGAACTTTATAGCTTGGTTCTAGCTTCCCATTCAGATGAGGCCTGTGGCTCAGAATTAACTCCTGACTCAAAATAAATCCTCAGCCATCCAGTCATTAAGGTTTTTCTTTATCTGTCTCAGTTTTCCTTTGCATGTAATTCTCACTTATGAGTTTGGTTGTGCTTTCCTCCCTATATCTGGCACCTGGAGACTTTATTGATTTCTAGATGAGTTATGTATTTTTCATATAATTCTTTGTGTTGTTGTATTTTTCAGAATTTCTATATGTTTAGAGTAGGGGCAATGTCTTCCATATCTGTTTAAATCACCATATTTATCAGACATATTACTTCTCTAATGAGGAAAAAATATAAAAAAGTTTTAAAAATATGTTTAAAGCAATGTTTTATTTTAAGTAACCTTTTTCTCCATGCTTCTCAGTGCTGAATTTGAAGAGCCACATAATTATGAGGCAACAATTTCATATCTGAAACACTCTGGCAACTCCATTAACCTGTGCACCGCAAAAGAAATTGCTGATTGTAAGTCTGCTAAGCCAATTAATATTGTAACCCTGTGTGGAATGAAAATGTGGCAAAAATGGTATTTTCCCTCTAGCTAACTATAAGTTTAAAAATTCACAGCCATGCTGCTCTACCATCTCATTTCTTTTTTTTTTTCCCCTTGCCTGGTCTCTTAAAAATATAAATAAATCCAGTTGGGCATCAATGCTATCTCACAACTCCTAGTGCTGCCTTCTCTCTACCTCTTCTATTCTCTCCTTCACCAATCTACTTAGATGCCTTGCCTTCTGTAGATATGTGGGAGGGAAAATCAAGATACGATAATCCATTTTTCTTCCTTCTCCTATAGAAACTTCATCTCTCTTCTTGTGGTGTCTTTCTTGAACTCCCCTGGTAACTCCGTGTGTGGAGAGGGAGATAACAGACTATGAGAATTAGGTCCCTCTGTTTAGTCTGAATAGGAGCAGAGAATTCATTTAATGGATCTGACCACTGGTTCAGAGCTAAATCTTCCCGCCTCTGGTATTGCCGGCAAAGCTCAGACCTTTCTATGAAGAAAAGAGACCCTGTCAGGTAAGAAAATGAAGAAGCAGAAACTCATAACATTTCTACAGTTTCTGTGTCTTTGTTCTGCCTGTAGGATCAGCTGGTTCTCTACAAAAGGCATGAACATTTGTGCTGGAATAAACATTAGTATTTTCTGAACATATACCATGGGTCACAGTTCTGTAGTAGGTTCTCTATGTGCATCCCTACTGATACAGCAGTTTTATTAGCCCACTTTTTGAGACAAGAAACTGAGGACTGGAGAGGTTGAGTTGTACAAGGTCACACAAGGAATATATGATAGAGACTTAATATGAAATAGGCTCAGGCTGCCTCTAAGATGCATGCTGTTTTCACAGTTTTATGCTGCTTCCCATTCAAGGATGTTTTGCTTCCCTGGAGGGAGGGTTAGAGAGAGATCATCTGATTTAGCTTCTTTATTGTATGGAGAAAAACCCCGAGAGTCTGGGAAAAGTCATTTGCCTGGGAATACATACATAAAAAGTTTGTGAGGTAGGAGTTAGGATCCACTGAAATTTCCTTCCCCTCCCCAAGGAAATAAAGGGTTAAAGAACTACTGGAAAATCTCCCTCTCTCTTTCTCTTAGGCAAAGTCTAGATTCTCCCATATGGCTTATAAAATAGAAAGAATGAATAGAAAGGCCATGGGCTCTATTTGGACTAAATTCCAACTGCATGCCTTTCTACAAAGGGCTCATAGGGCTATTCAGATGCTCTTGTTGGAGCCTATACCTTCTCTTTCTGGATACAGGAGACCCCCAGAATGCCCTCTCCAACGTCATGCTTGGGTCTATTCCCTAAGTCCCAGGACAGACTGGACTGCAGAGAGAGCAGTTCATGGGGGGTGGTGTGGATGAGTTTGGATCTATGCAAGGCCCCTTTTCACGTAGGGTGAAGCTGAGGATTGAAAGTGGGAAGCTGGACCGGAGGGCTGCATTTGTTCTTCCCAGGCCATAAATGTTCAAAGTGGCTTGCCAGGGGAAATCACCTAAAGTACCCAAAGAAGGAGCCACTAACTCAACCCTCTCTTCAGTCTTTCACTGAGGGATTCTTCATGTATTTCATAAAGAGGCAAGTGTCTTTGGCTGAAAGAGAAAGGGCTCAGAAAATAAGCCACTGATGCAACTGAGAGTAACAGAGCATGCATGGATTAGCAGAAAGGGAGGAAGGTGGGAGACAGGAGAGGGTGGTGAGGGTGTCCCTTGTCAGAGAGAACATCTTGGTGGGAGATAGGAATAGACCTACCAGGGCTAAAGAAACTGAAGTACTACAGCCTGGGATCAAAAGGATCCTGCTACATGTCCCCACCCCTTTCCTTCTTCCTCTTTAAAGGACCAAGATGCAGTTAGAAAAAACAACAACAAACAAACAAAAGGGATTGAGCTATTTTTCCCCCACTCATATTTATTCACTTGACTCTTTCCTCATTTATCTTCCAATTACCTTTATACCACTAACTAGATGAATAACATCTGAACCTCAGTGTCTTCACCTGAAAAATGGGTATAATATAACCTTCATGGTATTGTTCTGAGAGTTTGGTAAAACAGTACATTTAGGGACACCTGGGTGGCTCAGTTGGTTGAGCAGCTGCCTTCGGCTCAGGTCATGATCCCAGCATCCTGGGATCGAGTCCCACATCGGGCTCCTTGCTTGGCGGGGAGCCTGCTTCTCCCTCTGCCTCTGCCTGCCACTCTGCCTGTGCTCACGCTCTCTCTCTCTCTCTCTAATAAATAAATAAATAATATCTTTAAACAAACAAACAAACAAACAAAAACAATACATTTAAAGTCAAGTGGAATTCTCCTTCTGGAAGGATAGAACATATATACTCTTCCCTATTCCCTCTGCTAAGTACAACTAAAACTGTCAGATATCATATGTAAAACAAACCTAGGAAAACTGGAAGACTCTGAAAAGGTAGAGATAAGGTATAGCAGCTAGAGACCTAGGAACCCAAGTAAGAATAGGTGAGTTCCTTGGGTTTTCTTCTTGCCTCATATATCCCAGACTTGTAGCTGAAGAAGCCGGCAATCCAGAAACACCAGTGGGTACAAACAGAAACATCTCCAGCAAAAGACTGTTCTTTCTAGCCTAAGAACCAGAAAAGGGGCAGTCTAGAAAAACAGAAAGGCTTAGACAATAACTGTTCTGCTCCAGCCAAACATCACAGAAAAAACTATGGCTCTAGCCCACCAGCCAGTGATGAGTGGGGATCCCAGATACTCACCCTCATCAGGCTGCAGTTATGTACCCCACCCCTTCTGCTGAGATGGTGCAGAGAAAGCTAAGTCAGAAGCTTGGACTTTCAACCCTTCCAGGAGTAACAAAACTCTGCCTATAACAAAGACCTCATGAAGAGCTTGTATTCCTATCTCCCACCCAACAAAATTACCCTTCTCCTCTCTTTTGGGCTGTTATCAGAGAAGACCCATTGGAGAATCAGGACTTTCACAACTACCCAGCAGTAATGAGGCCAAATGGGGAGCAAAAACAAGCACTCCTACCACCAGGGAGTTATCAGCAAAAGCTGATTGGGGAACTGGAGTGCCCACCCTTGACCAGGAGCAGTGAGGAGCCTTGTCCTCAGTTGGTTATTGGAAGGCCAAGAAGTGGAGAACCTAGATGTGTACCCTCAGCTGACAGAAAAAAGTCATCCCATTTCTGTCACCAGAAAAGCCAACTAAAACAGAAGTTTAAATAATATCCAGTCTCATTACATAATACTTAAAATGCCCAGGTTTCAGCAGAAAATTACTCATAATACCACAAACCAAGAAAGTCTAAACTTGAATGAAAAGAGATAATCGATAGATGACAACATTGAGACAACTAAAATAATAGCATGTTCTGAGAGAGACTTTAAAGCAGCTGTTAATACTTCAGTGAACAATTATGAACATGATTGAAACACACAAAGAATAGTTTTCTCTATTTTTAGGAAAAATAGAATGCCCCTGCAAAGAAATGTTAGATGTAAAGAAAAAGAAATAGAAACTTAGAAGTGAAGAAAACAATAAGAAAAATAAAAAGCTCACTGGATGGACTCAACAATGGGGAGAATATGAAGAATGGGAAGAATATGAAGAATGGGAAGAATATGAAAAAATGGGGAGAATAGAAGAATCCATAAACTTGAAATAAATGATAGAAATTACCCAACCTGAACAATAAGAAGAAAACAGACTGGGGGAAAACAATGAGTAGAGCTTCAAGGACCTGTGGGACTATAATGAAAGTCTTAAATTGCAGTACTGGAAAGAAAGAGGGAAGAGGATGCTACTGAAAGTACTTGAAGAAATTGAAAACTTCCCTAATTTGGTAAAAGACATTAAACAAAAGATTGAAGAAGCCAAGAAAATCCCAAACAGGATAACCCAATCCATACAAAAACATAATCAAACTTCTAAAAATAAAAAGTAAAAATCTCGAAAGTGGCAAAAGAAATGATACATTACCTATAGGTGAAAAACAATTTAAATGACTGAATTTCTCATCAGAAACCATGAAAGCCAGAAGAAAGTGGCACAACATTTTTCAAGTACAAGAAGAAAAGAACTATCAATCCAGAATCCTATTACCAGTGAAAATATCCTTCAAGATTGAAGGGGAAATCAAAATATTCTAAGATGAAGGAAAACTAAGAAAATTTGTTCTAGCAGACCAATCCTAAAAGAATGGCTAAAGGAAGATTTCTAGACAGAAAATAAATGATAAAAGGAAGTACCTTGGACCTTCACTTCAGGAGAAAGAAAAATGGAAAGAATACAAATGTGAGTGTGACATACTTTCTTTCTTTTTAGTTTTTTAAATTATGTTTGATGGTTGAAGCAAAAACTCTTAACATTATCTGATATAGTTCTAAATGTGTATAAGAGAAATACATAAGACCATTATAAGGAAAGTGTTAAGGGACATAGGGGGAAATAAGGTTTCTATACTTCACATGACTGATAAAATGTCCATACCAGTAGACTGTGATGTTACGTGTGTATGTGGTGTAATCCCTAGAGGAACCACTAAAACAGCTATACAGTGAGATATTTAAAACACATAAAACAAAAAACTATAGGTAAATAAAAAATAATTCTAAAAAATGTTCAAGTAACCCACAAGAAAGCAGGAAATATATAACAGAGAAGCAAAACATACAAACAAACAAAAACAAACAGAAAATAAAATTAAAGGGCAGACTTAAGCTCTAATATATCAGTAATTGCATTAATTAATGTAAATTGCCTAAATATGCCAATTAAAAGAGATTGGAAAATGTAAATTTAATCTAAAGAATATCAGTGTGACTATATTAATAACTGATGAAATAAACTTCAGAGCAAAGAAAATTACAAGAGATGCAGAGGGACATTATGTAATGATAATAGGGTCAATCCATCAAGAAGACAAAACAATCTTAAGTGTGTGTGCACCAAGCTCCAGAGCCATAATATAAGTGAAGCACAAGCTGAAAGAAAAAATAGACAAATGGACTCATAGTTTGAGACTTTAACACCCCTCTGTCTACATTGACAGAATACCAATTCAGAAAATTGGCAAGGATACAGAAGAATTCAGCAACACCATCAGCAGCAGGATCTAACTGATATCTAAAGAAGGTACACTAGGAGCAGAATACATATACTTTCAAGCATCCATAAGCATATACCAAGATAGACCTTATTCTAGGCCTTACAACAGTGCATTTTGAAAAATTGAAATCATAGTGTATTTTTTACCACAATGTAATCAGGCTAGAAATCAGTAACCAAAGGATAACAGAAAACTCTCTAAACACTTAGAAACAAAAGCACAGATTTCTAAAAGGAAATCAAAATACACATCGAACTGAACAAAAATGAAAACATATAAAAATCCTTGGGACAGAGCCTAAGGAAAGCAGAAGAGAAATTAATAGCACTAAATGTTTATATTAAAGAGGAAAATCTTTAAATCTAAGATCCTACCTCAAGAACATAGTAAAAGAATAGAAAAATAAATCTAAAGCAAGTGGAAGAGAGGAAAGAATAAAGATTAAGAACAGAAATAAATAAAATTAAAAACAGAAAAGAGTAGAGAAAATCAATGAAAGCAAAAGCTTGTTCTTTGAAAAGATCAATAAAATTGACAAACCTCTAGCAAGACTAAAAAAGAAACAGAAAGAAGACACAAATGAACAATACCAAGAATGAAACAAAGATATCATTACAAACTTTGCAGACTTCAAAAGGACAATAAGAGGATATTATGAATAAATCTACACATCTAAATTTGACCACTTAAAGATGGAACAATTCCTCAAAAACTCTGATTACCTCAAATCACTCAATATAAATCATTTGGATAGCCCTGTAACTGTTAAGGACATTGAATCTATAATTTTAAAACTAAGAAAAAAAAAA
>RCUC01125834.1:0-38511 GCA_003697995.1 Taxidea taxus jeffersonii | reverse complement strand
TTTTTTTTTTATGTGGATGCCCAATTGTTCCAGCATGATTTGTTGGAAAGAGTATTTTTGAGGGCACCTGGGTGGCTCAGTGGGTTAAGCCGCTGCCTTCGGCTCAGGTCATGAGCTCAGGTTCCTGAGATCGAGTCCCACATCGGACTCTCTGCTCAGCGGGGAGCCTGCTTCCCCCTCTCTCTCTGCCTGCTCCTCTGCCTACTTGTGATCTCTCCCTCTGTCAAATAAATAAATAAAATCTTAAAAAAAAAAGAAAAGAGTATTTTTGAAACTTATCATATTGTATTTGTTCCTTTGTCCAAGATCAGTTGACTGTATTCATATGGGTATATTTCTGGGCTCTCTACTCTATTCCATTGTTCTATTTGCCTAATGATATCTTTCATTATTATTATTTTCTTTTAATGGAAGAAGTTAGGAGGTGCCCCAGTGAAGAGGGAAAACTTAATGATATAACAGAGACAAGGGTCAATTCCTTGAATGAACAGGGATCTAGCGAATAACAAAGAGTTATATATGCATAAGAGTACAGTCAGCTGGCTGGTCTGCATTAAGAACAGGGAATGTCAAATATATGGCTCTCCCCATACATGTGGTGGTAGATGTGGTGGTAGGACAATGGGAACAGTCTCTTCAAATTGCTTATATGATCTCAATGTAATATTACTCAAGATTATTGGAAGAGATTTAGAATAATAAAGGATATGAGGCTTGAGAAGAGGGTAGAGATAATTGGGGAAAATAAGACAGACTAAGGAACTGTAAGTCTGCCTGACAACACTAAAGCTCCCACGGAAATGATCATGAACTTAAAATGAGATGAGTAAGCATAAATTTTTCCTTAGTCAAGTTCAGCTACTTAGGTTTAGGCACAAAGTAGGCAGAGTTTAATCACTACTCCACCACTATAAGCTGTGTGATCCTGAAAGACTTACTTAGTTTCTCCAAGCTTCTACTTCCTGATTTATTTTTACAGGTGTGTTGTAAGACTCAGATGAGATAATATATGTATACTATAGTGATTAAGAACTCAAACACTGGAATTAGTCTGATTGGGTTTAAACCCTGACTCCAGTGTTAGTAAAAAAGAGATGGGGGAGGGGGCACTTGGGTGGCTCAGTCAGTTAAGTGTCTGACTCTTGATCTTAGCTCAGCTCTTGATCTCAGGGTCATGAATTCAAGCCTCACATTGGGCTCTAAGCGTACTCAAAAAAAGGGGGGGGGGAGACATGGGAAATGAGGGCAAAAGCAAAGTAATGTTGACAATTACAAACCATGGAATCTAAGCTGGATAAGGAGGGAAGTGAGAATATGAAATGGAATAAGGGAAGGCAGTAAAATGTAACTGGAACAGTGGGAGAGTCTTGTTTTTGTTTTGGAGTCAGGTTATCAGCTGGAACCATTGGTAGTCAAAAAGTAGGATGCTAAAAACTGAGATTACAGTAGGAATACAATAACTAATATGTCTTTGGAAATAAATTTCTCATGTAAGGCAGAGGAATAGATTAATGAATCTGAAGAGGTCAAGAAACTAAAAGCTGGGGGCCCCTGGGTGGCTGAGTTGGTTGAGCATCCAAATCTTGATTTCAGCTTAGGTCATGATCTCATGGGTCATGCGATCGAGCCCCCAGTTGGGCTTTGTGTTCAGTGGGGAGTCTGCTTGAAAATTCTCTTCCACTGCTCCTCCCCCCACTCACACTTGTTTCCTCTCTCTCAAAATAAATAAATAAATAAATAAATAAATATTTTAAAAAGAAAAACTGAAAGCCTGAATATCATCTCTGTGGATATCAAAATCACTAAGAAGTATGACAGAGAGTAGCGTTGATAAGAATGACAATGAATGGCAAGATTTCATTCTTTTTTATGGCTGAATACTATATATATATA
This sequence comes from Taxidea taxus jeffersonii, assembly GCA_003697995.1. NCBI lineage: Eukaryota > Metazoa > Chordata > Mammalia > Carnivora > Mustelidae > Taxidea > Taxidea taxus. The sequence goes on along the minus strand of RCUC01125834.1, from coordinate 36,618 downwards.
TATACCACAACTTCTTTATCCATTTGTCAATCAACGGACAGTTGGCCTGCTTCCATATCATGGCTACTTTATATAATGCTGCTATAAATATAAGAGTACATGTATCCCTTTGAATTAGTGTTTTTGTATTCTTTGGGTAAAGACATGGATGGAGCTAGGAAGTATAATGCTAAGTGAAATAAGTCAGACACAAAGAAAAATACCTTGTGATTTCACTGATAGGTGGATTTTAAGAAACAAAACACACACATGGGGAAAAAAATGAAAGAGAGAAAGAGTCAAAGCAACAAACAGACTTTTAATTATAGAGAACAATCTGCTGGTTACCAGAGGGGAGGGGGCTGGGGGCGTGGGTGAAATATGGGTGATGGAAATTAATGAGTACACTTGCCATGATGAGCACAAGGTGATGTATGGAACTACTGAAATACTACATTGTACACCTGAAACTGTATATTACCTAACTGGAATTACAATAAAAACTTAAAAAAAAAAATGAATGACAGTGAAGCACAAGCTAATGTACTCAGAAATAAAAGGGTCCTAAAAATGACTGTAACAAGGAGAAAAGTATGGCTAATCTCAAGGCTGAACCTTAAAAGGCAGAGAGGAGTAAAAGAGAAACAAGGGAATGAAAAATACAGAGGAATGACGTTACCTGAAAACCCAGTAGTACAAAATATACGGGAGGAAAAACAGCCCCCACTTGACAGAGTGCAGAGCACATTTGAAATTTTTAGCTTCCTAAGACTCAAAAGTCATATCCCTAGGTCATAAGCCAGCCACTCAACTCTCACACTCTGTAGGAATCCACCTCTATATGACACTGCATTTTTAGAGGAGTCTGGAGCAAACAAAGTATTAACCCATGTAATAATGGGGTCCGAAAAATTGTGGATATAGGCAATAGCGGCAGCTTCAGAAAATATGCCAGCTGCCTGGTTTGCCCCCACGGTAGTACAGTAGTGAAGTTACCCTGTAGCAAACAGGCAGCTGAAGGCATTTGGTAATTATAATAGGCTGTTATCAAAATGGCATTAGAATGATATAAAACTACAAATAACAACAATCTTGTTAAGTTTTTAAAATATCCTTTGAAACTATTTCACATCTGGAATGGCTAAATTGAGACGATCGTCACAGGAAAATTAAGTCACCAAAAATAATATGATAATAAACCATTACAACACACAGCAGCTTTATATCAGTGATGTTAAGCTAATGGGAGAAGTGCAAAAGTCTCAACTCTATCACCATTTAGCCTGGAATAAATAAAAACTTATGACAGAACAAATTAAGGAGTGAACGATTTAATACCATAATTAGTAGTGAGAAATGTAAAAATTAGTAATTATTGAAGAAACCATATGTTTAATGTATTAACTGTAGCTATTAAAACTGTATTATATTATTTTGTCAGATTATGTAATGAGTGAGATTTTTCTAAAGTAAAAGCTACTTCCTGGGAGGAAGATTAGGTTTTGGGGAAACCTCATTATTTAGGCCACAGTTAACTGTACATTAGTTTTGTATTATGGTTTGCACACTAGGAGGTCTAATTCAATTGTAAAAATAGGTTTTTAAAAGATTTTGATGAGGTGTCAAAAAACAATATTTAGCAACTGGTAATTCCTGAGCACTGAATAAATCTGGAGGCTCTATGTCTCCCAGAATCATATTAGATTTTAGGAAATAGACCTGGGAAAGTTCTGGGTACCCCTCACTAATACAGGAATCCTTTTTCAGTTAAGACTTAAACCCACACTCAGAAGTGCTCAAAATATCAGGTTAATTCCAGAATATTCCCAGAAATACCAGTATTTGCTAGATGAGATAAGTCCATTCATAACTATGGAAATAGTTGAAGAAAACTACATGCAGACCCAGCTAAATTATTTAGGATATTTCTATTGTTTCGTGGTTCAATACAGGGAGTACTCTTATTCACTGATTTATTAATTCTTCACAAAATTTTAAACACCCCACCATAGCATGGGTTGGGATATAATTCCACTTACAGGCCTTATATCTTATTAGGGAAGAGACTAAATATATACATGTAAACATGCATGCATATGAAGTTGAAACTAAGTCAAAGTTGGGTTAAATGCTTTAAAAAGAGTTCACAAGGGACCAAAAATATCATTGGGTCCAGGAATATCCTTTATAAAGTCAGGGAAGCCCTCTCTGAGGAGGTAACGTGAGCAACAACCTGGGAGAACAGGAGCCAGGCTTGACAAGTGTATCAGGAAAGAACACTCCAGGGAAAGCATGTGCAGAAGAACTTCTGGGAGCAGAGTAGAATTTAGCAAAATTCACAAAACAGACAGGATTCCATCATTGTTGGAATACATCAGAGAGGAGAGTACCTGTCACACACATACACAAAGACATGCACGTGCACATACTCACACTGACTGCCCCGAAATACATAGCATGCAAAATTGGAATAATGTGTATATAGTGCTATAGAAACTGATAAATTTTCAGAATCATAGACTTATTTGAGTTGGTCTGTATTCCATAAAATTCAATGTTAAGTGTCATTTCAACGATTTTTTTAAAGATTTTATTTATTTATTTGTCAGAGAGAGAGAGCATGCCCAAGCAGACAGAGTGGCAGGCAGAGGCAGAGGGAGAAGAAGGCTCCCCACTGAGCAAGGAGCCTGATGCAGGACTCAATCTCAGGACCCTAGGATCATGACCTGAGCCAAAGGCAGCGGCTCAACCCACTGAGCCACTCAGGCATCCCCAGTTCAGTGATATTTAATAAGTACATACAATTGTGCAACCATAGCCACCAGCCACTTTAAAACTTTTCATCACCTCAAAAAGTTGCCTCATATACTTTGCAGTTAGTCGTCACTCCTATCTCCAGCTCTAGACAACTAGTGATCTGCATATTTCCTTCATAGATTTTCTTTTTCTAGAAATGTCATATAAATTTAATCACACAATATGTAGTCTTTGTGTCTGGTTTCTGTCATTTAGCATAATGTGTTTGAGGTTCCTCTGTCATTTCATGTATCAGCAGTAGTTTGTCACTTTTTTATTTCTGAATTGTATTTCATTGTATGGATATACCACATTTTCTTTATTCATTTACCAGTTGGACGTTTGGATTGTTTCCACTTTGGGACTATTATGCATAATGCTGCTATAAATATTGGTTGACAAGTCTTTATAGGAACACAAGTTTGGGGTAGATAATTCAGAGTGAAATTGTTCGATCATATGGTAACTCCACGATTAACTTTTTAAGAAGTTGCCACATTGTTTGAGCCGTATGTTTTTAATTTCTGGCTCATGGACTAGTTTTAGAGGATAACAATTACTGGAGAGCCTATTGGGATAATTGATGGAACCTGTACCATAGTCCTCTTATTTCAACCTGACAGTGTAACATCACAAGGAGGCTGGATATGAAAATAACTATTGCCATTTACAGATGGGAGAGTTCGAAAGAGGGAGAACAAAGTGACCACCTTATGAGAAGTTCACATGAACTAATTAAACGTTTTTAGTGAACCTCACAGTTCATCATGTTAATACAGGGTCTGTCAAAAAATTATTCAAGTTATTGGAACTAAGGTGTGTGTATAGCTCCACCCCGCTTGGAAATACACTTTGTGCTAAACAGAAATATTTCTCCACCATGTGGTCAAAATATAAGATTCTCCTTTCTCCTAATAAGAATCATTTCCATGATATTTAAGTATTTCTAGCTGCCCATCATCTACATCTGAAAATGGACTTTCCTATGATATCTTCGGATCTCAAAAATTTTAAAGGTAAATGAAATGCTAAATGGGCCTGTTAGTAGAGAGTGGCAAAACTGATGAAGACAATGTGCAATGACTTTCTATATGAGGCAGAAACATGCACAACGCATAAAGAAAAAGAAACTAAATATATCTGATGTTGTTATAAAAGAAAACAGAGCCAAAAGCAATTTGTCTGTGCTTCTTTCCCATCTGTGTGGCTCCTTCAGTTAAACAGCCAATGCAGTCAAATCTGATTTGCTTTCCCATTATAAAAGTTGTGGCTTAACTAGGAGCTATGCTGGAATGTCTAGATAAAGACGTCTTTACATAAATACTGTATATACATCTATGTTTCACACATATGCTTTCTACATGTGATTTTTATACACACACCCGTGTTTTCCCATCTTCAGGTAACGTATTAGCCCACAAGAAACATTTAAAGGGAAGCTTTCTTTTCTTCCAGAGCTGAGAGAATTGTTCTTTCTCCTAAACTTGACTACAATATCAGAAAAGCTACAGAGAGTTATTTGCCTGTTCTCATATCATAAAAGAATGTTGTTATCTCCTTTAGAGTCAAGAATGGAAGAAACAAACTGAATGCCTTAAGAATATGCCTGGGCAGATAGAAGGTATATGTACTGTGGGCCATGTCCATCTGATCGGGTTAGAAGCTAAGTCCAACATTAAGTGCTTCTCATGAGGAGTCAAACATGACATCAGATAGCCCTTCCTTCAGACTAGTGCTCCAACCAGCTGACCATCCTAGCTATAAACATTTGCCCCAGCTGTATTTTCCCACTCCTGGATGATTGTCTGCCTGGCAACAAGATGACAGAAGTACTAAGCCAAAATATCCTTATGTGGGCATAGCTGCCTCTTCATGGCAGAGCCAATTTGGAACCTATCCATTGGCAGGGATGTCCCAGAAGCAGCCAATTTTAGTTCAGCTTCTTTAAAACTCTGGATTGTAAACAAACAGTAAGATTTTCCACTGTGGAAGGGAGAATAATGAGAAGAAGGATACAGAAGAGAACCCTTAGGTGAGGCTAACACCTAGTTCACCAGAGCAATTAGGAATTAAAAGACTGAGTTGAAACCTTTCAGGGACTCTACTGATAAGGGCCCAAATCTTTCACTTTTTAGAATCCATGAACTACATGTAGCTCTTCCTTCCTTTTCTTCCCTGCACTTAAGTTATTAAATCTCCATATCATTGCTTGTTTTTTCTCCTCCTTTTTCTTGATATTTGAAATAGTAGGTCAAAATTGGACATGTTTAATAGATGGCTGCTGGTTTAACAGTAAGAGGTAGTTGCTGTAATTGCTTCATTTGAACAGCATTAACACAATGTCGTGGATTTCACAAACAAATTTTCTAGATTAAAAGTTCTTGAAAAATCATAATTTTTTAGATTCAACAAAAATTAAGGCAAGTCCAGTTATATCCATTCCATAAATACATGTCTTCTAGAATCAAGCACAACTTTGATATGCATGTCTTACCTGTCACACTGCTCTATAGTACAAGAGAGTCAAAAGAGCAAGTTTAGAGTCAGATGGCCAAGCTAGGATTTAAAGCCCACATTATTTATTAGTTTATTGAGTGTCCTACGGCAATATCCTTGAGTTCTCTGAGCCTTGGTTTCCTCTTAACAAAAAGGGAATAATAATAATGATTACTTCACTGGGTTGCTATAAAAACTAAGTGACTCTCTGTACCTGACAAAATAGTTATTGGAGTTGTTTATTATACTATTATTAATGTATTAGTGTGCTGTTAATCAAAATGAATGTGAAATTACTGATTATCAGCTCACAACATGGATCTGATTTAAAAAAAAAATCATTTCAGTTTGGAATCAGTAAGGTACCTCTGGCCAATAACGTCATCTTAAAATTTAATGCATCGAGCACTATCAGTTACAATGTAAAAATACAGGTAACCCAGTACCACCCATTAATTGAGAAAATGTAGTGATAAAATGCCATCTTGAATTTGGGATCTCTTTAACATGTATTTGTATTTTATTGATCACAGCAGTATTTATATGCATTTAGGAAAAAGCACAGTACATTTTCATGTTAGAAATATTTTTCAGATTACTTAAAAAAAAATTTGGTGTGCATATGGATTGGTGGGCTCTGTCCAACAACTCCATCACTCCTCACGGTCCCTTGGCACACAGACTGGGAATCACCAACGTTGGTTAAGGTCAAAACAGACAAGGGAGCCTTACGCTAACTAGTGCTGCTTGCCAAGTAGAAATGCTAACCTGCTCTTTCCCAGGATTTTAAAAAAGCATTTGAAGATATTTCACAAGATAAATGGAAATGGGATAAACACAAGGCCTTAAGAAAAATATACTTCTGGTGCATTTATTAAGCACTTGGATCTGATGCATGACACCTGCTTGAAACTCAAAGAATTATCACAGGCTTTGCCGAGGGAAAAAAGACAAGAATTATGACTGCACACAGGCTCATACTTCAGCAAGTCAATGTTTTTAAATCAATGGAAAACAATCCAGTGATTGTGTTTGCTTCAAAGAGAAAGCAATGTAAGATGACATACAGTATTTCAAGCTGTTCAAATTACTGATGGCAGAGTGGCAAGATATATATCCATTAAAACCAAATAGTTGTTTCAAAGTATGTTGGCCAACAGAGATAAATAGTGTCTCTCTGAAGTAAATATAAATGATTTCGTTACTCAGAATTTTGGACCCTATAATGCTTCCAACCACAAGTACCTCTTACTTATTTTAGAAATCTTCAATTTGTACCTTCATTCAGGATTTCTTGAGTTAGCCCACCAAAATCATTTCTGCCTAGCAAAGAGGCATATGCATAGGAACAAAGTGTGCATATTTCTATAAGAGACTCTCTGATGGTCTTATTAATATTGATAAGTTGATCATATTGAATGAGTTAAACATGAATGAGTTAAATGTGTTAATGCAAAGGTTACTCTCAGAGGAGTATTACATCATCAATACTACCCCCAGGCTAGAAATTAATGAGCTATGTTTAAGAGCATTATTTTTTGATAGGAAGAAGTATGTGCAATTTTTCTTTCTATCTTGATTCTTCTCTCATCAGCATTTTCATTAATAAATGTAAAAAAAAGAAAACGTTGATACACAAAGTACTAATCACCATCTAATTTTCCTCAAAGGTGTGCATCCTCCTGATCAGGGAAGACTATCCTCTCTTCTTTATCTGTCTGGAAAGTCCAAGATAGCTAATAGGGGACCACAGAATATTAACCAATCAATAGCATTCACCAATTCGAGATGTTCAAAACTTAAACAGATTTCTTCTATATTAGGATTTTGTAGTGATGATTTAAAAATGACCTTAGTATTATTCCAAGCCATTTTCCTCTCCACTGAAAGCTATGGCCCTTCCCATAAAACACAGCCTAGGGGCACCTAGAAGCCTCTGCCTTCGGCTCAGGTCATGGTCCCAGGGTCCTGGGATCAAGCCCCGAATCAGGCTCTCTGCTCAGCAGGAGCCTGCTTCCCTCTCTCTCTCTGCCTGCCTCTCTGCCTACTTGTGATCTCCATCTGTCAACTAAATAAATAAAAAATCTTAAAAAAAAAAACCACAGCCTAAAAAAAAAAAGAAATATAAATTTAATCTCCTCAAAACTAGGGAAAAAACTAGTTTATTTAATCTCTCCTACTATACTCCCTTCAAAGAAATGATTTTAAGTCCAGAAGTCAGACTTCCATTTTCATCAGAAACTTGGAAAAATGCAAGAGATACTAATGAATTCTGTCTGATAAAGAGAACAAACAGAGAAGAGTATTGTGTTTGTTGAAGGCTAGAATATATTATGATGTTTTCAAATAAAAGGTTAAAAGTATATGAATAAAGTGGGTAATTGCTGGTTTCTTGTCTTTAAAAAGAAAACCACATAGGAAAATGAAAGGTGTGAAAATGACCAAAGTTTGTACTGATCGATGATATGAGTCTTAGACAACTATGAGAAAGCAACACATTACTACGGTTAAAACAACACTGTGGTGTATTTAAAAGAATGTAAACTTGTTAGTTAAATAACTGATCAAACAATAACACTACTGTTTAAATTTTTAATTTTTAAACTACTGTTTAAATTTTTAATTTTTATTTTTTTTTATTTTTTTTAAGATTTTATTTATTTATTTGTCAGAGAGAGAGGGAGAGAGAGAGAGCGAGCACAGGCAGACAGAGTGGCAGGCAGAGGCAGAGGGAGAAGCAGGCTCCCCGCTGAGCAAGGAGCTCAATGTGGGACTCGATCCCAGGACACTGGGATCATGACCTGAGCCGAAGGCAGCCGCTTAACCAACTGAGCCACCCAGGCGTCCCTAAATTTTTAATTTTTAAACTCTGGAATTTGGGCAGATATCTTAGAGACATGGCATAAAATATTAGCAAAGAATATTAAAATTTAGAAAATAGAAAAAATAGATTACAAATTATAACCTCAAATTTAGTAATAATGCTGATGTACCTAAGTATTCTTTATGAAGTTTTTTTTCATTTTCATAATTCTATGCTTATATTGATCTCCATTTATGCTCAAGACCATTGAGTTCTAAATACCTAAGCCAAGAATTAGATTCAGGTATGCCTAACCTAGAGTTTGTGACCCTAACTACTATTGCAAGTTATACTATGAAATCGTGGTTTCACCTCTAGACCTATTTCTCCCTAAGTTTTCCTCATAATAATAAAGAAACCATCACCACTCAATTAGTCAAGCTTTAAGCCTAGGCATTATTCTTGACTCCCTCTTTTATCCCATTCTACATTCAACCCATCATCAGTAAGCCCTGACAACCTCTTTAAATTTTTCTCCAAGTTTCTACCTCTACCATCCTGTCCTGAGTCATCATTTTCTCTCACCCAGAATACTCAACATCCTAACTGGTATTCTTGCTCCCATTCCTCCTATAACACAAAGCAAACTTGGTAATATTTAAAAATGTAAATCAGATCTGGCTCCAGAGGTTTCCCACGCTGCTTAGAATAAAATCTTAAATTTCTTTACTGGCATGTCAAAACTCCACATGACCGGGTCCCTCCCTCTCTCCCCAACCTCATCCTCTAGACTCCCTCTTTTTTAATGAGAGCCAGACATTCACACACTAAGTTATCTCCATCTGTAGAGTCCTTGCACGTGTTCTTACCTCTCTCTGCAGTGCCTTTGCTTAGGGTTGGCCCTGTCTTATAGTCAGATCTCAATTTAGATGTCACCTCCCCCAGGAAATGCCTTTTCTGACTCCCAGATCTGAAGTAGCTAGCCATTCACTATTCACTTTACCCTATTCTAATTTTCTGCCTAAAATTTCTCACACCAGGCATTTTCTTGTTTTTGTTGGTTTGTTTATTTTTTAAGATTTATTTATTTATTTATTTATTTATTTATTTATTTGTTTATGAGAAAGCACATGCACGTGGAAGGGTAGGGCCAGAGGGAAAGGGGAGAGGGAATCTCAAGCAGACTCCCCATTGAGTGAGGAGCCCAACACATGGCTCCATCCCATGATCCCAAGATCATGACCTGAGCTGAAACCAACAGTTAGAATCTCTACCAGCTGAGCCACCCAGACACACTTGTTTATTGTTTCGACTCCCAAAAGAACAAGTTCTATAAGACTTTGTCTAATTCACTGATCCCCAGTGCCACAGACACCAGATGCCCAATGAACATTTTTTTAATGAAGCATGAATGAAGCATTCATTCATTCATGAAGCACACATGGAGCATTTTAGCAATTGCCTACCCAGAATGATTACAGCATTGCTGAGAGCTATCCTCTATGCTCCTTCCACCCTCCCTTATCCAGTTCATAGATATTCTAACCCTGCGATTAAAACTTCAGTCTAAGAAAAAATGCTCTTTGTTAAAATTAAGATACCCACCCCCAATGGCCTATGTTTTAAGCTTTAGCAGTCATTTACACCTCAATGTAAATAAGTTTAATGATTATATATCTGAGGATAGGATGAACAAAGTAAAATAAACTAAAAATAAAAGCCTAAAGCTATTAAGAGACTTAAAGTGAGGAAAAAGGGAACGGGGGCTTCAAGACATACCTGATGAATTAAAAAACTGTCCTGCCTGTTCTGAAAAGGAGCTTTGTCTAACAAGTGAGGCTTGGTGCAGACTTAATGTTTCTTAGAAACAGTTTTCAAGTACTGACAAAAGATGGCCATCTGTTCTTCTGATGCTACAGACAGACAAAGGGAGAAAGAATAAAATGCAGTACAGAGGGTTTGGATTAGATATGGACAAGGATGCCTACACAGAAATGTGAGGTGTTATACAATGGAATAAGTTTCTGGAAGAAAATAGTAACTTCTCTTAATATGGAGCTCTTTAGAATTAATTTAGATTTGTATTAGCAATAGATGCTTAAGAAGTCAGGAAAGTGGACTTTATTCCTCTGTTCTTTTGAGTGGTATCATTTGACACAGTGAATAAAGACCAAAAGGTCTTGAACAATTAGAAATCCAGAGCAAAGTCTGCCTAACGCAGGACTGTCAACTACATGCTGCAGATGGGAGACCAAAAATGCAACCTAAAGACATCAAGCTTTTGTATTTAATTACTTGTATCAGAAGTCATCTTTTACATGACATAAACTTGCCTGAGTGATCGGAGAGTACCAGAACACAAAGCAAGAAACAAGAAACAAGAGTGCCAATGGCTACCATTACTTTTGCAACTTTCCCCATACTGTTTTCTTCCTTTCTTCAAATCCTTTATTTGAATATCTAACAAGCCATCAATCTGCAGAAGTTCATGTTCATGATGCAAAATTTCTCTTCTGTTCTGTTAATTTCCATATTCACTCTATAATTCCAAGCCAAACCAATGCACCAAAGAATAGTTACAGGTTTTCAAGGATGCCAAGAACAGGGGTCTACTCATTTTGGTTTTGAAGCTCTGGAAATTTTGTTGTTTTCGATGCTTTTAATGTTATGTTTTCTTTTCTAAAAGAATTTTAGGATACTGATATTAGTATAGTCCATCCAATCTACATGACTGCCTTATAACAAGGTACCTTGTTTACACTGGATCACATTCTAAAGAACTAAAAGCCAAATCTGAATGAAGTTTGCACAATAGTTGTCATCAAAAAGCATGAACTTGTGGGGTGTCTGGGTAGCTCAGTTGGTTAAGCATCTGCCTTCAACTCAGGTCATGATCCCGGGGTCTTGGGATCAAGCCCCACATCAGGCTCCCTGCTCAATGGGGAGCCTGCTTCTCCCTCTCCCTCTGCCCCTCCCAACTTGTGCTCTCTCTCTCTCTCTCTCTCTCTCAAATAAATAAATAATTTCTGGGGAAAAAAAAAAAAAGCTTGTGGTTGTGAAAACATACTGACCAGAAAAAACCTGCCCAACAGACAACACAGCCTAGTCTGACTGCAGAACATCTTGCAATAGTTCATTATCAGTGCATACAAAAACAAATATTCCCTGGAAATGTTTCATTTAGTTATCATTTTTATGATTGTATTTTACTTTATATACATATTCTTAAATTGGCCCATGAAAGTAAAAGAGTAGTAGGTAAGATTAAAAATTCATTTAAGGGGCACCTGGGTGGCTCAGTGGGTTAAAGCCTCTGCTTTCAGCTCGGGTCATGATCCCAGGGTCTTGGGATCGAGCCCCACATTGGGCTCTCTGCTCTGCAGTGAGCCTGCTTTCTCCTCTCTCTCTTTCTCTCTGCCTGCCTCTCTGCCTACTTGTGATTTCTGTCAAATAAATAAATAAAATATTTTTAAAAAATTTAAAAAATTTCATTTAAAAAGTGAAATAATTAAAGCAATGATGAATTACAGTACCTTGTATGCAAAAGTAAAAAAAAAAATTACATTGACAGAGTGACATGGTAAAAAAGTACATTCATTACTTTAAAATATAACATAAGACCTAAGAGCTTCAATAAAAAAAATCTTCATTTTTAATATTTGTAACTTGGATAGTATATCTTTATAGGTTTTGTTTGGGTTTAATTTATACCTTATGGTGCATCTTATAACTATATAAAATGTATACTTTGCTTTATGCTTATACAATATTTAAGAAACTTTATATTGGATATAATTTAAGTCAACTCTAAAGTCAAAAGATGTTTTTTGTTTTGTTTTTCCTTTAAAAGGTTGTGGAAAATTATCTAAGATTAAGAAATACTGGAATAACTGAGCCTTATATGGGTTAAAGGGAAAATGACTCGGTTACTTGATTTAAATAATGTACACTAAGTCATCAAATAGTTACAACCGTTTTTAAAGAAGCCTTGGTAATCCAAACAAATCTTCCGCCCGTGTCTTGTGCCTTCACAGGTACTGCCCGTGTCTTGTGCCTTCACAGGCAACCTAACTCAGGGCTGTCAGTAACTAGAATTGACTTCCCCATACCCCCACAACACACACACTAAATGACTGTTGATTAATCACACTGACTGATTTGATATCCAGAGAGAACTGTACTTCTGAAATTTTAGTGTACCTAAGAACCACCAGGGTGCTTAGGGAAAAGACGGATTCTCAGGCACTTCTTCCAGATATTCTGATTTCTTCAATCTTGGTTAATTCTGAGACTCTGCACTTTTCCCAAACACCCCAGATGGTACTGATGCAGGTGGTCCCAAGTCCACCCTCAGAGAAACATACCTTACCATGATACTGTGAAAACAAGAACAGGTTACATTGCATTCCTTGTAATTGTGTCATGCAAATAAATGACTGGGTAAGGGAAATGACTGGAGAATTTTAGAGAACTGCAACTGGAGGAATATTCAGGGCCACTCTGGTACTGAATATGAGTTAGTGATCATCGTTTAGTCAGTTTTTTATACACAATATAAAATTTGCAGACATATCTGTCCTTTTGGTACCCAATTTTAAGTATCTACATATTTATGATATAAGAAGTTCCATTGTATAAGTTGTTATAAGACTGAACTCTTGAGGTTTACCTCCTGGGATCATATTCCAGCTATTCTACTTACTAGCTATGTGACTACAAACAATTACTTAACTTCTTGGTGTCTCAGTTTTCTCACCTATAAAATGGAAATGAAAATAATCTCATGGAAATAATGAGGAGGTAGAATGAAATAATGTGTGAAGCTAGACACCTGCCTAGCTACATATTAGAACTTCAGTAGACTTTAGATGATCTTATTACTGTTATTATCTTTATCATAGCTATTTTCATGATCATTATATACATTTTTAAAATGCATTTAAAAAAAAGGGAGAGGGCACTTGTGCTGAGAACTGAATGACTAAAATATGGAGGTGAAGAGCTAAGATCTTTCCAGACAGACTGGAATAGCATATCAAAACATGAAGCTATAAAAATATTTGGGCATGTTCTTTAACAGTGAGTTATTCTGTGTGCTAAAGCATCAAGTACCCAGGGAAAGACAACTTGGAGATGAGCAGAAAAGATAGATTGGGGGCCACATGGTAGAAATCCCTAAATACCTTGCTATATTTGAGCCAGATTTGAAGGACCACAAGAAGCCAATAAGAGACTATGAAAATGGGAGGGTTGGGGCAAGAAGCCTTAAAGCAGGGCACCTGGGTGGCTCAGTGGGTTAAGGCCTCTGCCTTCGGCTCAGGTCATGATCCCAGGGTCCTGGGATCGAGCCCCACATCGGGCTCCCTGCTCGGCAGGGAGCCTGCTTCCCCTTCTCTCTCTCTGCCTGCCTCTCTGCCTACTTGTAATCTCTGTCTGTCAAATAAATAAATAAAAATTTGAAAAGAAAAAAAAAAGGCCTTAAAGCAATTAGCAAGATGCCCAGGCGTCATTTCAAAAATATGGTCCATGGACCCATAATATCAGCATCACCTGGGAATCATTCGAAATGCAAATTCCGGGGCCTCTTCATAGGCCAACTGAACTAGTACCTCTAGGGATGCTGTTAGGTGTTGTAACAAGTCCTCCAGGTGATTCAGATTCAACCCCAAATTTCAGAACCACTGCTGTAAGTATTGAATAGACTAGGGGTCAGTGGGGAGAGACTGGGAGGTATGAGGTCCACCGTGAACCAGATAGGAAGCTACTGAAATTCCATATGAGAAGAAGTTACGGCCTGTCCTAAATCAGTAGAAATGAGATACAGGGGTTGAGCCAATAGTATTGTAAAAAATAAAGTCAACACTCTTGGCATTTGTTAGTCTTTGCCATCATTAATTGAAGAAAAATGATTTATCAAAAAGATAACCCTTAGTTCAATTTATATATAGTCTGAAGATATGAAAGTGGGCTAATTGCACTAACTTTCTTCTACTTTAAAAATTTAAATTCCATTAAAGGAGAAAAGAGAGACAATTCTGCTGCACAACCTTTAAAATTAGCATAGTAAATTTTGTATGAATTTGACAATCTCTGTTATCAGTAAATCTAGAACTACCAGACCTCTCTTGCTAAATTCCAACTCTATTTAGTTTCACACTATGATTTTTTAATGGTCTTATTTGTGCATTATTTCAATTTTTCATTATATATTGTGCCATTTAGTATTCTCCATGATTATGTTTTCACTGAACAGATGCACTACAGTTTCACTGCACCAAATTCTATGATCCATAATTAGATGTCAATATGTTTTCTTTATGAACTAAATACATTTTTAGTTACTTGGACATTAATTAAAATCACATGCTGGATTGTTACATCCTTTCAACACATTTTTGAGGAAATATTTTTGGTTTACTTGAATGCTTTAAAACATTCAATTTTATACTATACAATTCTTTCTTCCATAAGAACAGATACTGTAGCTAATATATAAATATTACAGAGTTACACCACAGAAGCCATTAATGAGATATAACCATTCACATGCAAAAGCATTGACATTTGATGAATTAGGAGAAAAGAATAAATTCTTCTTAATTGTTGCTCTTTAAACATATCATGATCTATATTTATTTTCATGGCAATCTTAGGAAAAAGAATAAATGAGACAAAATTTCAGAATAACAGCAAACAATGACCACTACCGAAATACCATGGGAATAGAAGCAATTTTTAAAATTCATAAAAATTCACATATAGATAAAAACAGCCAGGATGATAAGGTGATACAGAACTCACACTCATTACTCATGTTATATTGTACCATTTGAATATTCTAAACTCATGAATTTGAATGATGCATTTATCTTATGGAAAAATTAAGAACAGGCATTTCAGAGGAAGAAGAATAAATTTCTAGCCTCTCACAAAATGTTGGAAAATCTAACCCTAGACAATGATTCCACTTACTCCAGGCATTCCCATCTGTTTCTGTAAATGCAGTATGAAACTGACCAGAGGTTAGAGAAGAAAGGGAGGTAAGTATATAGAAATTATTCTAGCATGTCTCTATCATTCTATCTCTGTTACTCTACTATTTACCCATTTAGATCTACATACAGCTCATGCAAAAATTCAGCTATAAAACTCCCCTCAATGCAGTTGGTATAATGGAAGCTAATGTGTTTCCTAACATTAGTTCCCATTCTACCTCAAATACAGGGAACATGAAGGAATAAGCTGTTACCTATTTTGGAAATGTGTTTACTCAAAATGATTCCTCTCCTTGGAGTTTTAGGGAATGCCACATATGGTACACTGATAATTATTTTTTTTATCTATGAAGCATGCTGAACTACATATATCTATATGGGTGGACAAGGGAGCAGAAGTAAGTTTTAGTATTTCAGCATTTTAATGATGAGGTAGTATTTTGAGAATATGTTTCAGGAAGGGCTACCTACAAGAATTGAGCCTACTGAACCCATAGCCACATTTTTTCAGTGATATTTACAAGCATGCTTAACAACAAAGTTCAAAAGCTGAGAAAAATATGTCTGCCTTGAAGGTTCTAGGAGGGAGCAGCAGAAGGTTCTTGTCTTTTGATGAAGGATTATTTTTTGAAATTTCTCTTATATGAAGAGGAGATTTCATGTTTACATTTAGAGCAGAACCCATTCATGTTAGAAATGCAGAATCTAAAAGAAAAAAATTAAACGGAAGGAAGGAAGGGAAAGAAAGGAAGGCAGGCAAAATCTCATTACCCACCCATAGACCAACTATTTAAGAATTTACAGTTTGACAAGATACTCCTGGTGATTTATTTTGCACATTAAAGTGTAAAGTTTACTTCTCTAAGGCTTTCATTTAGCCAAAATGTAGTGATTATAAATAATACACTCCATGATATCCATACCACCTTAGATAATTGGGATGAGAGATGGTTGGATGAAAGTGAGTAATTGGGACATATGCTTAAAAATATTCACTCTAGGGGCACCTGGGTGGCTCAGTGGGTCAAGCCTCTGCCTTCAGCTCAGGTCATGATCTTGAGGTCCTGGGATCGAGCCCCTCTCTCTCTCTGCCTGCCTCTCTGCCTACTTGTCATCTCTATCTGTCAAATAAATAAATAAAATCTTTTAAAAACATTCACTATATATCTGAAATTCAGATTAACTAGATGTCCTGAGCTTAATTCAGCAGCTCTATCTGGGATGCACACACTGACTTTGTCCTTCAAATTGTGCACAATAAAACTCCCTGGCCTATCCTGAGACCAACGTCTTCCAAAGGAGTATCCTGAACTACTCTTCACAGTCAGGAATCACGGTCCTATTTGGCTTGCCTGTGCTGAGACCATTCCCAGCTTGAGAAAATTACTAACACCAATGGCAACTTTCTCTTTCTCCTCTAAGTTTTACTTCAATATTTGCTAGTCAAAACATAGTCAGACTTTCATTTCTAGCAATGTGGTACACCCACCTTCCACTGAAGAAACTTCTGAAAATGTTAATAAGATATCTTCTTAAATGCCTTAATTCAAAAGAAAATAAGGAATATTCAGACTAAAATATAAGTAAAAGTGGAGAATGGTGTTAAGAGGATCTCTGAAGTCAGTTTTCACCTTGAGAGATTTACTAAACAAGATAGAATTAAAATTTCCTTTTCATGGCCCTCAAGGGCTCAAGAGACAAGAGGCATAGATGCAATTTTGGCCAAGGTAAGGAGTCTAACAGAAAATTCTTAAATAGCTATGACCTTGGGGTTCCTGCCTTCATAGCACAAGTAAAGTTAAAGATATTCCCTGAGATTTCATAAGCAAAAGCTAGTTTTCACATGGGTTTATAGCTCAAATTCATACATGTGGGTACTCTGAAGATCTCAAGCCAAAAAACTGAATTTACATTGGTCTCCAACTAGGTAATAGACACAGATGTTATACAGAGGCAAATAATTCTCTCTTGAGCACCTATCTTCATTCGGGACTGAAATATTTCCCACAGTTGAGACTCCAAGAAACATAAGGTCATTGCTCAAAATTGCATAACTCACCAAATGCCCCAAGAAATCAAAAGAGAAAACAAGTACAAAAACAGCAGGAATGGATTTATGAATATAAAATAGTAAATAAACATATATAATATCTTTTAAAATGAATATTTAAATATGAATAGAAAAACTGATAACTAGTTAAAAGAAATTGACCAAACAGATTCAAAAAATAACCAAAGAGAATTTATGGAAATAAAAAACAATTGTGATTTATTTAAATTTTACCAGATAGAACTGACAATAGATTGGGGTGGGGGTGGGGGTGCCTGGGTGGCTCAGTCAGTTAAGTGTCTGTCTTTGGCTCAGGTCATGATCCCAGGGTCCTGGGATTGAGTCTCACATTGGGCTCCCTGCTCAGCAGACAGCCTGCTTTTCCCTCTACCTCTGCCTGCTGTTCTGCGTTCTTGTGCTTTCTCTCTATCACTCTGTCAAATAAATAAATAAAATCTTTAAAAAAATAATAGATCAGGGATGGGATACATAAAAAAATATATATCAGGGATACATTAGTAAATAGATGAGGAGTAGTAAGAGAAAAAACCCTAAACTCTGTGACATTCAAAAGTCCAATCTTCATAGTAAAGGCAAAGTTAAAAACTTCAGTAAACAAAAGCCAGTTTCTACATGGTTTTGCAGCCTTACTTCACACAATTGGAGTGCTCTGAAAAACTCATGCTAATATTTGAATTTACAGAAACACTTACAGAAGAAAGATAAACTAAGTTTTATAGGCAGTACTAGAAAGGAAATTTCTGAAAATTATCTGATACAAATGAAAGACATAAATCCACATATTCAAAAGGGACCCCAAATTTCTAAGTTAGGAAAAACAAACAAACAAACAAATCCTCACCTAGATTCACCATAGTGAAACCACAAGATAAAGAGAAAAATCTTCTGAGAATTAAAAAGTCAAATTATTTTCCACAGAGTGAAGTACAGGTTGATAATTGACTATGGAAATAATTGATAATTGACTATATGGAAAAAATCATATGATAGTGTCTATTGGTCTAGAAACATTTGATAATTCAGGAATTATACATGATTAAAGAAAAAAAAACTCATAGTACACAAGGAATAGAAAGGAACTTCCTTGACTAGATAAAGGTATTTTGGGGGAAAAATAGTAAAATTACTCTTAATAGTAGAATAATGAAAACTTTCCCTACAGCATCAGAAACAAAACAACAATGCCTACTATCTTCCCTTCTATTCACGATTATACTAGTTGGCATAGCCAGCATAGTAAGGCAAGAAAAAAAAGTCAAAAGAAATGAAAAAAATAAAATTTTCATTAATTATCAATATACCTGCCTAGCTGCAAAGCCTAAGAGATCAATATATATATATTATTAGAATTGATTAGAAGTCAAGTTTACCAAGCTTGTAATATACAAAATAACATACAAAAATCAATTACTTTTTATACCTCAGCCACAAATTTAGAATGTACAATATTTTAAAATGCTATTTAATTCTTTATAAAAATATATGAAGTCTGAGAAATAAATCTAACAAAAATGTATAAAAATTTTATAGTTTATAAACTTTATTAAATATTAAAGAAGACTTAAACAAAGAGAAATGTAATGGGCTGGAAGATTTGATATCATAAATTTCAAATCTCCCCAAATTTATCAATAAAACCCTAAACAATCTCTAAATAAAATTTTATAACTTGACAGACTGATTAAAAGTAGAAAAGCAAAGGTCTAAGATTTGCTAAGACTCTCTGAATAACAAGTTGGAATGTATCTCCTACCAAGAATCAAGAATTATTTTTAATTTATTAAAATTAAGACTGTGGTATTGCTGGAGACTAAAAAATAGTTCGCTCAAATGACATGTTCCAGAGAAAATATCCACACATTCAAGGAAACTTGATTTATGACAAAGGTGATATTTCAGATCAATGGTAAAAATATGGAATTTACAACAAATAGTGTTGGGACAACTGGTTATCCATATGGAAAAAAATAAATAAAACTGGAGTTTTACCCCAATACCCTTCACAAAAAATCAATACAGTCCTACTACAAAGTCAAAAGTATAAAACCTTTATAAGATAATACAGAACACTATTTTATAAGCACCATAAGAACCCCATACAAAAAGTTCAATCCATACAAAGTGGGATTGAAAATTGAAACACCTTCAGATTAAGCAGTTTGTTAAAAAAAAATGGCACCATCCAGAAAAAAAAGAAAATGTTTTCAACACATGTAATGAAGGATTGGGATGCAAAATTTCTAAAGAACAGCTAATAAATAAGAAACCACAGAAGTTGAGCAAAGAATTGAACAGATAATCCATACAAAAGGAAATCCAAATAAATGAAAAAGTAGTATCTGGCATTATTTTTCAGGGAAATGTAAATTAAAACTACAATAAGGTAAGCATTACATACCCACTAGATGGTCAAAAACAAAAACAAAAACAAAAAACTTCTGTCGGACAACACCAAGTGTTGGCAAGCACGTTATGCAAACAAATATTTTATACATGTATACACTGCTGGTCATTGTGTGAACCAGTAAACTACTTTGGAAAATGGTTTGACCTACTCTAACAAATCTGAATGCACACATTTCTTTTGATGCAGAAATTCCATCTCTAGGTTTAAACTCTAAAGAAACACACACACATACACACACACACACATACATATATATATATACACATTCCAGGAAAATGTTCATAATAGCACAGTTTATAATATCAAATACTCACTAAAAATATAATAAATCAGGGTCTGATCATACAATGGAATGCTGGAGAGCACTGAAAAGTTAACTAATTACATTTACTTGCATCAATGTCTACCTCTGAAACCTAACACTGAGTGAAAAAAAGCAAATCACTGAATACATACAATATTGTTCTATTTATTGAAAGTTAAAGGGGCATCTGGGTAGCTCAGTCAGTTAAGAATCTGACTCTTGATTTTGGCTCAGGCCGTGAACTCAGGGTCATGAGATTGAGCCCTGTGTAAGGCTCTGCATTCAGTGGGAATCTACTTGAGATTCTCTCTCTCCCTCTGCTTCTCCCACCACTTGCATCCATGCACTCTCTCTCTAAACAAAGAAATAAATCATTTTTTAAGTTAAAATTAATGTGCAAAACCAAGCAATAAATGGTTTAACATTAGAAACATAGTTAAAAATAAAAAGGTAAGCAATGATAAACACAAATTTAGACTAGTGATTTTCTTGAGTTAATGGGAATGGAATAGATTCAGAAAAAGGACCACAAAAGATTTCAAAGGCATAATGTTCCATTTTGTAATTCTGTGATCCATACATAAGCATTCTTTGAATAATGATTTCTACATTACCTGTATTTTATAAACATTTTTGGAATCTACACAATATTTTCTAAAACAAAAGTATTAATATAAAGTGAATGGATTTATTAATCCTCACATATTCAATATAATTGATTTTAAAGGAAATACTGTCCAAGACCAGCATAGAACTAGAAACTGGAGTTTTCATAACGTATCATACTTCTGTGCCATGTGAAACACTGTAAACAATTTAAACAAATCCTCTAACTTCAGTCTCCACTTGGAGCTGTCACTGAATTCTATTTTCTTACTTGTATTTAGTAAGTGATGAACTAGGGCCCAAAGACAGTATGAAAAAGTCCACACAATGATTAAATGTTTATCAATATGTTAATGTATGTTAATTCAAAAAGCATTTACTGAGTACCCAATATATATGCAAGGCAATACATCTAGTGCTGTGGAATTCACAAATACAGAGGATACTCAGTTCTTCTCTATTTCTCACCTAGAACTCCTAAATAACTTCTGAGTATCTCACTATCTGTCTCCCTCTGTCTCTCTCTCTCCCTCTCCCTTCCTCCTCCCTCTCTCCCCATTCTGTCCCTAGCAAACCTACCCCGACCATCTTTTCTTTGCTCCCAGACCCATATTTCTATCTTACAGAGCCCATCACAGTATCCAAATGATGATAAAAATTTTAAGTGGATTCCTCTGATTATTTTTTTCCTTTAAAGCCTCTGATGGGGGCGCCTAGGTGGCTCAGTGGGTTAAGCCTCTGCCGTTGGCTCAGGTTGTGATCCCAGGGTCTTGGGATCAAGCCCCGCATCGGGCTCTCTGCTCAGTGGGGAGCCTGCTTCCTCCACTCTTTCTGCCTGCTTCTCTGCCTACTTGTGATCTCTGTCTGTCAAATAAATAAATAAAAATCTAAAAAAAAAAAAAAAAGTCTCTGATGGTCCCCATCACGTTCAGGGCCCAGACATTTAAATACCTATGAAGCCCAGGTGGTCATTTAGATGAAAGAAGCCTACCAATAGGAAGAAAAAATATGGAGAGCAGAAGCCCTATATAAAAAAAGCAGCAGCTAACCTGTTCCAGCCAAGTGCTGCCTCATAGGAATAGAGGCTCAGTGTTGTTCTTTCTTAAGAAAATCATGATAACTGGATTTTTATTGAAATCACCTAACTTTTCAGTTCATTTTTAAAGCCATAAAAAGACCTATTGACCTACAAAATAGTATTCCCTCCTTGACATAGCATGCAGGGCTCTTCAAACTCTGTTTCCAAACTAACTTCCTTCTGTCTCTTCCCACACTCCATGTTCTGCTCTCAGACATCCTGAACATGCCATGTTCTTTAACGGTTCCAAGATGGGTGCACAGTTAGACCGTGGGCCAATACCTGATCCAAGTCTACTCACCTCTAAGGACTGCATTCAAGACACCTCTACTTGAAAGTCTTCCTTACCACTTAAAGGACTAAGTCAGTCATGGTTTACTGTATCTGTCTCCTTTCCTTTGTTCATGTACATACAGGCTGTCCCTGACTCTCATATTTTCAGCTTCTGAACAGCCAACACTTTCATGCATTATACATCGACACTCCAAAGTGCCTTTTGTATGCCAAATCCAGACTTTCATACATCAGCAGATCAACGAACATTTTGCACTAATGTGTGGTGGCACCGCCTGACAGCCAAGAGTTCTGTTTGGGCAGTCATGCCATCTTTGTCTGTAAGAGCAGGCTCCATGTAATTATTTGAATGTTTTTTGCTCTTTGCCCTTATTATTTTGCCAAAATGAGTGGAAAATGAACATTGAAAATGCTGATAATGGTGATAAAATCATAGGTCTCATAAGCTTAATACAGTTGAAACAAAGATGAAATCATTAGTCATTCCCATTATGGCACATCTTTCACCTCAATCAGGCTCTTATTAGACTTAAACCCAGTCAACTGTGGTTCAGTTATGAAGGAAAAACATAATATCAGGAACCTTGTATAAAATCCTGGAAATAAATTGTTGAAGATTGCATGTAAATGGCAAGGTATAATTAGAGATTATGTCATATGTACTTTAGACCTCAAGGGAAAAAGAAACTCTGTATAACACATGAAGTCTATTTTTTTTAATTTAACATTATGATTCTATTATGTGTTTAAAGAATGTATTATGTATGAATCCATTGGATATTGGATATGGATGAGCTCTTTCATTGGGAATCATGGTGCTTTTTACTACATTCTTAACTGTTGGGTGCCCTTGATCAACTGGCTTCTTCATTTGCTCACTCACTTACTCACTCACACACGATCCAGGAGTACTAAAAAATCTAGCCTTATTTATCCTCTACTATTAGCCACCATTTCCAAGGTGGAGGCTAAAGTATACCTCCTGCCACCAGCAGAGATGAAATAACCAATTTAGAGCTAAGATGGCACCTATCTTGTGGAGCAGAGATAAGACCTCAAGGACTACCCCTGGTAGTTCTCTAAAAGAAAAAGTTCTAACAATTTCTGATGATATGTCAAGTACTGTTTTAATGCCACCTTATTAATCCTCATAAAAACTTGTCAAGGGGGGTGCCTGGGTGGCTCAGTGGGTTAAGCCTCTGCCTTTGGCTCAGGTCATGATCTCAGGGTCCTGGGATCGAGTCCTGAATCGGGCTCTCTGCTCAGCGGGGAGCCTGTTTCCCCACCCCTTCTCCCTCTCTGCCTGCCTTTCTGTCTACTTGTGATCTCCGTCTGTCAAATAAATAAATAAAATCTTAAAAAAAAAAAAAAACTTGTCAAGGTCCATTGAACAAATGAGGAAAATGAACTCAGGGAGTTTAACTAACTTAACCAAGGTCATACCTACACAAAACTAGCCAAGATGAAATTTAAAACCAACTGTATCTAAATCTAAAATGCATCCTCTTTCAGATATACAGTAACTTCAGTGTGTTCAGTATTACAGATACTGGCCAAGGCTAATTTTTTAGATTTTTATTTATTTGTTTGTTTATTTGAGAGAGAGAAAGAGAGCATGAGTAGGAAGGGCAGAAGGAGAGGGAGAGAGAATCTCAAGCGGACCCCACGCCGAGCATGGAACTCAACGTGGGTCTCAATCTCATAACTCTGAGATCACAACCTGAGCTGATATTAAGAATCAGACACTTAATCAACTATACCATCCAGGCATCCCTGATCAAGCCCACCATTAAATATTCAAATGATGATGGTTCTTCTGATCCATCCTTTATGATGGATCCCTCTGTTTATGATGATTTTTCTTTTTCAGAAAGTTCTATAGCAGCCATTTCCCAAATAGTTGGTTTGAATAGTTGCTACAAAGAAACATCTTGTTCATCACCCAATAGGTGGTGATTTTTTAAAATATTAAATGTTTTACACAGTTCACCTAGAGCAAGAGTTTTCTGAAATGAATTCCTTTTATTCTTCTCAGGAATAAACTTAGCCTGTGTGCATCTTCTCACAATTTGCCCAGTCACAGAAATTTTAAATTTTGTGATATACATGAAAGTGATGAATAGTGTTCACAGTAAAATGAAAATCAAACCTACATTTCCTGCTCACAGTCATGTGTCATGTGATGCCAAGGGATCACGGGATCCATGGGATCATGGCAATTTCAGATTTTTTACTCTATAAATTGATCCTCAAATACATGAATGAATAATTGAAGATTATTCTTGTGGATATTTTACTTCCTTTCCTCAATTTCTCACTACCCTTTTCTTCCTTGAGGCAGGCATTAGTACCTACAGATCTAATAAATATATAGGTCTTAAAGGTTTCCAATATTCACCCATTTCCTTTGGCTTCTTTATAGAATTTAGCATGTACATTTTCTTTGCTCTATTTCTATCTTGTATCCTGGCTCTTCTGAAAAAGGTAACTACCAGAGGTAGTGAAAACTCTGCTCTCTGGTTGCAGTCACTTACCTGCCTCTATATATTTATTTTTACCAGCTCCACATCCACTGAAGATATTATTGGTGGCCCACTCAGACATACATGAATCCCTTTTGCCTGCTGCTATTAGCTCTTATCGTCAACTTCCTCAGACAATTAACCCCACAGGATCTGGGGGTTACATAACTAAACATACCTGAGAGAAACACCCCACGTTGGGTGACTCCAAGCAAGTGTGTAGCTAATGTGGATACAAAAGCCCTATTACCTAAAGGACAGACTCTCTGGTGTAATTTATGTTCCAGTGCCTCCCTATGAAATCAGGCTAAGGATGAACACCTAAAACCAAGTCTTTGCTTAGCTCTTTCCCGAATGAGCCACCCAGGCACCCACAAGTTATTATATACTATTTTTTTTCAAGATTTTATTTATTTATTTGACAGACAGAGATCACAGGGAGGCAGAGAGGCAGGCAGACAGAGAGGGGGAAGCAGGCTCCCTGCTGAGCAGAGAGCCCGATGCGGGACTAGATCCCAGGACCCTGATATCATGACCTGAGTTGAAGGCAGAGGCTTTAACTTACTGAGCCACCCAGGCACCACTATTATATACTATTTTTAACTGTATATCTGCTTCCCTCTTCTTGACTAGATTAAAAGCTCCTAGAAGAGCCATATTAATATCCCCTTCAAATTTATTATTTTGTCAGAGTAGACCTTTCATATTTTTGGATGAATGAACGGCATGTTACTTATTGAACAAGAAATTATGCATCTATGCACTAGGACCTTTTCTACCCATTTGTATAAGTGTAACACTTTGAATGATACAAACATGATGGTCGCTTCATGGAATTTTACATTTGGTTGAGCAAAAATGGCCAGTAAATAAATCACAGATAGTAGTTAAGTTTTATAAAAGCAGTAAAAGAGAGAATTATGAGAGAAAAGAAGCGATTTGGGAGAGAGGCCCCTTTAGAGTGCTGAAGGGGCATTGTCTGAAGAAGTGATTCTCCAGCTGAGAAAAAAGACAAGAGAGAGGAAGCTGTACTGGGAGGAAGCACTGGCAAGCATGAAGTTTCTGAAGTAAGAAGAAAGAATGTGTTGAAGAAGCAGACAGGTCAGTGAGGACAAAAGACAGTGTGAGGAAGATGAGTTTTACCAGATGTAGCCTGAGAGGAAGGCAAAGGCAAGTCAGGTTAAGTCACTAAGCTTCTTAAGATTCACCAACATGTATCAGCATGAGCCAAACAATTTGTAAGACCTGGTGCAAAATGAAAATGTGAAGCTCCTTATTTTTTAAAAATGGAGGGAAATGCAGTTTAAAGTACTAAAACATAACCCATTTGGCTTTCCTCCCCAACCTATTTTAATCTGTCACGATGTCTTTTATTTGCTATTTCATGCCTCCTTCTCTCTGGCATGGAGATACTTGTTAGGTAAGCCCACTGGGGCACCTAGTGCCATGCTCCATCCCCAAAAATGGCAGAGTGTCGAGGCGCCTGGGTGTCTCAGTAGGTTAAAGCCTCTGCCTTCGGCTCAGGTCATGATCCCAGGGTCCTGGGATCGAGCCCCGCGTCGGGCTCTCTGCTGAGCAGAGAGCCTGCTTCCCCCTCTCTCTCTGTCTGCCTCTCTGTCTACTTGTGATCTCTGTCTGTCAAATAAATAAATAAAATCTTTTAAAAAAATGGCAGAGTGTAAACCCTGACTCTCCCAGAGACCCTGACTCTCCTAGTATCTCTGACTCAGAAAAACTGTTAATACCATTTTGAATGGAAAAACTAGATTGTGGAAAAGGTAATGCTTTGACTAATCAAACACAAAATGAAAGTACTTGAAACATAATGTCTAAGGAGAAATACACCTAAAATGACCATGTTATTGCATCCTTCAGCTTGCAGGAAATGCCTCACAAATCCTCGAACTAGAGACAGTCAAGAGAGAGCTGATGAATCTCTTCTAATTTTGTTCTCTTTTTTTTTCCTTTTCTAAATTCCTAGTTAAATCCCAAGATTTCTGTTTAGACCAACATTTTCTCATTCAACATTTATTGAGTACCCACCATGTGCCAGGCACATACCTGAATACATTAACACACAAACTAAAATGCAAACCACGATGTAACTAAAGCACAGCTTTTTATAGAGTACAGTGTTTTTACAATGAGAGTTCCATGTTCCCAGTGAAACTGAGCTTTTAAATTTAGCATTTTTTAATGTCCTAAATACTGCTCCATCTTATTTAACACCTCACACTCTAAGACAGAGTGCCACACTTGTAGGTGACGTAACTGAAGAGGGGGACTATTAGGTAATCGGGAGAGAGGTACCAAAGGAGACTGAGCTTTCAATTCAGGTTTGTCTCACTGTAAAGACTTGGAGTTTTTCCTATGAATCATCTTCTTCCCCTTCTTCCTCTTCTTCACTGAATTATCGTCTCTTATATCCTCACATTCAGAAGTCCTCCATAAGTCAACAATTCTGAAATATCCATTTCAAAATGAAAAAAGAAAACCTATCTTGTTTGTGTTTACTTAGTTTCAGAAGAGCTGTACTGCACATTGTTTGGATTACCTACAAGAAATACTGAATGCAATATTAGTAAACTGCAACACTTGTACACAGCACCCACTATAAATGTTAAACATAAATGCCTCACTGAAATAGTCAAAATCAAGCGTGGAATTAGGTTATTCAAAGAGACAAGTTTGTGACTTAATGTTATTTACTACCTTATTCGCAAGGATCACATATTCCCCCAAACTCTAATAGTTGTATGTCTGTTAAAGAGAGGTCTATAGATTAAGGCTGTGATTTTCTGAATACATCAAAAGTCTCAGAGAATTCCCAGGGATCTGCTGATTAACCCAGTAGGACATTAATTATGAACACATCTGCCATTCTTACGTTTTGTTCTTTTGCTTTAAATAGGAGTGGAGTAATTCAGACCTGTGTGTATGATTAGGTGTAGCTAGCAGTACATGATGAGCTCCATTTAGATACATTTTTGAAACATTAGATAGAATGAAACAGTTTACTAGAAAACATAACTTGTATTGGAGATTAAATGTTTAAAGTAGAGAAAAGTTGTTTTTTTTAAAAGCTTAACCTTAAATGAAACAGCATATGAAGTGGGTGAATGTGAAAGAATAGATTAAGCTTCATTGTTTCTGGAGAACAAGGGTATTTATAGTTCCTTACTTTGTGACTCATCACTGTGCTGTAAAATATTTAGGGTATTACTCATAACTACAAAAAAGACATAGAATAGAACAGTTTTATGTTAGGGTAAGGGACAAGGTGAACAATCTGGCATTCTACTTGTGACATTCTCATTTGTAATAAATTGAACAATTTCTATGATTTTTGGCTGCTTTTCTTTTTCCACAAAAAATGAATATACCATTTAAAATAAGTGACACTGAAAAGAAATAAATGAAATAAAATAAATAAATAAAAACAAAATAAGTGATAATCCATGTGCCTCAACTCTAAAGCTATCAAAACTGGCAAAACAAAAATAAGACATAGGACTAGAAGAAATGTAGCAGATTATAATGAACCTCCTCCTCCAACCTCAGATTTTTTGAGCAGTGTAAATTTATGATTATTACGAAGACATGCATTGGGGAGCAAACATATTATTCCAAGGGCATTGCCTTCAAACACTGCTTCTTTCTACAGATAAAATGAACACCAGAAAGAAGGAGACATAACAAAAATGGAGGAAGTATTGATAATGAACGAGGAGAGTGACATGATATAAATCTTATAACATTTAAAAAAAACACATTTTTGCAGATATGACTAGTAATTTTAAGCAAGAGCTTATTAATAGAAAACGATTCATTTTATAGACCTTTTCTAGTCTTTTTCACTAAGTACTAAATACACTCTAAAATGAAGTTAACTTTCCACAACAATATTAGCTCTTCTTAAAGAAAATGCTGATTAATTATCAGTTGCTCTAAACCATCTCAAGATAGAGAGAAAAAATATGTCAAAACATAACTAACTTCCCAGGAATATAATTTAGTCTTACCTCTCTTGAAAAATACAGAAATTTTTGCTTTGTTACTTACTTTTGCCTATATTCACTACTGCATTTGGCCAATTATATTTCTAGCATTTTACCATTAAGATTTTCATCTTCCAGAAAGATTATATCTGGCCAAGTTTTTAGACTTTGTATTTGTTCTAAAGGATAAACTGAACATTGGCATAATGGAGAAGCCACCCTCTAATGGCAAAAGCCACTGGTACTAGCTTATCCTCAAATAATGTTAGGTAGTTGCTATGGGCTTAGAGTTGTGTTAGGGATACATATAATAGCTATATACCAAAATATAGAAAATAAGTATAGCTAGAAACTTGGAGGACTAGTTTCCCCCAAGGTGGTGAACTATCACTTACTGCCTTTATCTCCCAGAATATCAATCCTGGAAATTCCAAAGAAATCTGAAGAAGATGAATGGATCTGTTAGTTTACCTAGAAACTGCTGGAAAATTCTGGACTAACTACAGGTGGAGGTTCTAGAATATGTCTGTGTGTGTTGGGAGGCAGCATTCTCAACCTTGACACTCTCAACATTTTCAGTCAAATAATCTTTTGTTGAGTGAGGATTCCCAGTGAACTATAGAATTTTTAGCTGCCTCCCTGCCCTCTACCCACTAAATACCAGTAGCACAAGCACCACCCACACCTCCAGTTGTAAAAATCAAAAATACATCTAGACATTGACAATCTTCCCTAGAAGGCATTGAGAACCATGGATATAAATGATTCTAGTTCATTGTCTCTTCTAAAACCTGTATCAGGACACATGCAGAACCTCCAATTTATGACACAGCAAAAATTCCGAGTACCTAAAATGATTCATTGCAAAAATCAAATTAAGGTATGGTCTTTTAATTCAAACCTAATAACCTCAAGGAAGCCATTATAAAACTGAGGAGAAAAAGACATTAGGATCAAAAACATTTAGCAGATTAAAGGACACTGTCTAAAAAAGAATTTAGGGTGGGTTTCTGGAACATGAAAGTTACTGGAAAGTTACTATTTGTTATTGAAACAAATAGATTTAAAGCATATTAAGTTTGTAAAGCAATGTTATTACCTCAGAAACCACATGACTGATTGAAAAATCATTTGTCTTCTTAAAATTTAAGATAACTCTTTGGACCCCAGCCTTCCAAGAGCAGGAAATGGGTGAGAGAAAAAGGTGCTAAGTTTAAGATGGCACATTTCTCAGCATCCACTTCACATGGGACTTCTGAGAACAATAGAAAAGGAATACAGCAGAATCATGACCTAATTAAGGAAATCCCCACCCATTCCCTGCCTCCTTGAGGTAGGGGCCTTCACCTTATCTGTACAGGGATTTCACATTTGCTATGAGCCAAGGACTATGGTCTGTTTCCAATCCTTCCCCTTTCCTAATTAGAGAATTCCATTGTTCTATTTGCAAAGGAGGGCAGATATAATTTGTCTTTCAAGTTAGTGGGACTCTGGAAAAAGCAAAGACACAATTAGACCTAATTCAGAGGCTACCATGAATCCAGAGTTCCTGGACTATGAGTTGGATTCAGTGATGAATGAATTTTAGACCATCTCCTTGGGGAGGAGTTGGGTTTGTTATATGAGTGGGGTGAAAGTAGCAAGGGGATACTTCATGACTGGAAGGTGGGATTGTGGCAGAACACAAATATCCATATGGTTCTTTACATTCCCCAGCCTCTCTTACAGTTAGATTAAAATTATATAACTAGTTCTGGCCTCCAAAGTACTATAAACAGAAGTGACACTTATCAGGCAGTTAAACTTACTGTGGCGGTTTAGAGCACAGTGCTTCCTTTAAATCCTTTTCCCTTTGGCGGCCTCCCTGAAAGCCGTATGTTGAGATAGTGGAGACAAAATGAAGTGGATCTGAGTCACTGTGTGAGGAAGAACTTCTGCTACCCTTCACCAGGCTTTGCGGTGTTAGACCACTGAGATTACAGGGTACATTTGTTACTGCATGGACTAAAGTGTTCTTTCTAATACAGTTCTTTAACAAAGAGTTCCAGCATCATCACAAACATGGACGGAGTTAGAAAACATGCCACTACTGTTGGGCTTAGCTACAGAGGGGACTGCTGGCAAAGATGTATTTAGGATTTTATTTAAAATCCATTAGAAAATATGTAGCAAAGACATGAAAGAGGTGTCTTTCCTTACTCAATGCATTCTTCATACCTCTATCAGATTATTTTTTTTTAAATCAAGGTATCAATTACAGTTTTCTTACTTAAAATCCAATTTCCACCACTGCCTTGATTCTGTCACTTAGAATCTTCTTCACTATAAACTTAGCCCATGTTTCTACTTTTGTATCTCATCTCTCTCCTACCTTTATCCTGCAATTCAGAAAACTGTATTGTCCATTCTTATTTGTGCTCTTCTAAGTCAGGACTTTTGCTAATACCATTTCCTTTGGCCAAAATATTCTCCCTGTCTTCCAATTCATAGTCTTACTACCCTTCAAGATCTAGCTCTTCAGGGATACCTGGGTGGCTCAGGTGGTTAAGCATCTATCTGCCTTTGGTTCAGGTCATGATCCCAGGGTGCTGGGATCAAGTCCCACGGTGGGCTCCCTCCCTCTACCTGTTGCTTCCCATGCTTGTGCTCTCTCTCTCTCTCTGACAAATAAAATCTTAAAAAAAAAAAACAACAAAAGATCTATTTCATCTGTTACATCTTCAACAAAGCCTTTCCTAATCCCACCAACTGATATTAGAGCCTCTTTTATTGCACTAACAAATTTTGATTTTTGGTTATGGCACTTAGTTGAAACCTTTTTTTTTTAAGATTTTATTTATTTATTTGACAGAGAGAGAGAGAGACATAGAGAGAGGGAACACAAGCAGGGGGAGTGGGAGAGGGAGAAGTAGGCTTCCCGCTGAGCAGGGACACCCCTCAATGGGGGGCTCGATCCCAGAACCCTGAGATCATGACCTGAGCCAAAGGCAGACGCTTAGTGACTGAGCCACCCAGGTACCCCTGAAACCATTTTTTGTTATGTCTTTGCATTACTTGAGTTACTACTAATTTATATTAGTAATGTAAAGCCTGATGTAAAATAAAAAATGTAAATTAAACAGATGGAATGAACTGGTGAATGGAAATAACATAAACAGTTTACTGCACCAGAGAGTCTTTGTGCTGCGACTCTCTCCATTTCTTTCTTCTCCACCTTCACCATAGGCATTTGAAAATTCTCCTCCTTTTAGGACCAGCATAATTCACATCGAGTCTGGAAGCCTACTATTCCTACTATTCTCACGCTGACAGCATTACATAAGAGACCATCTTAAGCAAGTTCTCCTCGTCCTAACTGTTTGGACCCTGAATATCCCTGCTCTCACACTTTGCCACTATTGATTGCTCAGTTCCTCTGCATTATAACAATCCACTGCATCAACTCAATTCAACCTAATCAGGAGCTCACCAGAAAATGTATCTTCATAAATATTTTATTAAATTGATCTAAGCAAAATTCCAGAGAGATTTAAATTCCCATCTAGGTTTCTGCATATATGCCAACTTCTATAAGCATGGCTACATATCATCCATGTTGGTAGACATGTAATATGAACTCCCAAGGTGGATTATTCTGAGTGGATTTTTTAAGACAAATTCACACCTTCCTCTGCCCACTATCAGGTCAGATCATAGAACAATGATTTTAAGAAAATAATTATCAGTCTAAGCATAAGAGTGGAAATATCCATGATACTCCTTTTAAACATGCCTTGACCTACATTCTAAAACTTAGCTATGAAGACAGCTGTTCTATTCTGCCCATGAAAGTAGCTACTGGAGTCCATGGTTTGGAATATATAGGCCCTCCTCTCTTTTTCCAGTGATATATCTACCAAACCATTTTAAAAATCAATTAAATAAAAGGGAAATATAACATGAATACTTGTACTCAAATAATGATAATGAATGCTTAATGCACATATCTGCATTCACTTCAAGGGAAGCCCATTGATAGAAAGAGAATAAAAAGTGGCTCAACTATTCCCATAACCCTTTCTTGGGTGACCAACTATTCTGGTTTGCCCTGGACAGAGGGAGGCTCCCAGAACAAGGGACTTTCTGTGCTAAACCAGGGAAATCTAGGGCTAATTTTTTACCCTACCCTTCACAGATTATTAATATGATAGCCCAGGTTCTTTGCAAATTCCAAAATACAGGAACTTATTCTAGAATTCATTTTGCTTTTTCATTTCTATAAATTATGGAGGACAGATATGATCTGTTTTTAAGAATTCCAGACATTCCTCCACAATCACAGTAGGTCTAAATCCCCTTTCTCAAAGTGTTTGAGTTTCTGGGTCTCAAGCCATAAAACTCAAGGAAGTTTCGTAAGGAATCAACTGCTCTCCAGTGGTTCAACTTTATTAGCTAAAAGAGATCCTTTGCTTCCCTATCTTATATTTTCTGTCCCAACTCAATTACAAAATGAGAAAAAAAAAATTGTCATGGGGCAGGAGACTTTTTAAACTTCAGATAAATTCTCTTAGCTAAACTATTCCATTTATACATCTTAAAAGTAGTTAGCAGTGAAAAACTTAAAGAGACAACAAAAGAAAAATATATGTTTGTTTATTTGTTTGTTTCGGGAACTTTTGAAGTATTAAAAAATGTTTCTATTTAAAAGCTCCTGACAATGACTGGCAGGACCTGAGAAAGCCTTGCAAGATGAGCCCCACCCTCCGAGAATTATTATCAGAACAGTAATTGGGAACACCTAATACATTCTAACCACAATTGAGGGATCATGATCTAATTGCTACTTGGTGGTCCTTCTCAAATGCCACAGGAATAGAGTGAACAAAGCACAGATCTATACTAAACACCAAGGAAGGGCTACCCAACCTGAGAGAAGGGGAGAAGTTCTACTATTCTAAACTAAACTGACAATAAAGACAGGGAAACTTGTATAGATTGATTGAGTGATTAGTAACAGGCCCATTAGGCCAGTGTCTTCTCAAGTATCTGACATTTAAAATCAAAAATAGAACAAGCCTAATTTTAAATTTTGCAATTAGGGAATTTAATTTAAACGTGAAGGAGAATGGGAGGTGTATATATCAACCCAATTTAGTGCAGACAGAAAAATAGAAATGGAAATTACAGAATCAATTCAGAATAGACATAATGAAGCCCATTTACATTTGATGTAATGGATGTTTAGAATAATAATGACCCAAAGGCAAAATTTGAGGGTACTGACTATTGGAGTACCAATACCAGTTTTTGAACTTTCTTTATTTTTCACAAGCATCTTCTAAATTACAAATATAAGTAATCATGAAAGAGTTAAGCCAAAATTTCACCAATAAAGTAATTGATCTTAAGGCCTTAAACCAATCTGGTTATGATTTAATCATTGGTGCCTCAGTAATAGGTAGCTCTGATTCTCCCAATGAACTGCCTTGAAGGTTAATTCTAAGTTCAGAAAGTTGATGGTCATCATCATTAGTGTAGAAAAACAGAAGCAGAAAATGGGCTGTTGACATTTATCATCAAACATGGAATACAAATGTATGAATAACTTACCGTTTTCCATCTTTATGTAGTAATCAAGGACGATGCCTTCTAACTCATTTGCTTTGTCAACCAGGCAATAGCACATGTCATCTAAATTTTAAAAGAATTACTTGGAAAAGAAGGAGACTCTAAGAAGAGGAATAGCAGACATATGCTTAAACTGTGAGATTTCAAATGATATGTCATGAGATATAATAACTAACCACACATATAGAAGGGAACCATTTCTTTGTGGAAAAGAAAAACACAAAGATATTTAAGCATCAGTCTGGTGCCTAGAGATAAACTACAAATTTTTTACAAAGCTGGGTGACAAAATTAAGTGAAACTCCACTTGACGTCAGATTTTCCTTCCAAACAAGAAGCCACCAGGAAAGACTGATGTCTGTGAGATCCTGCCACTTTGTTAACAGGGGGTCACAAGTCCTGGTAATTACCTGCTTTTAAAAAATATTCAAGAACAGATTGAGAATCTTGGACCCAACATCTAAGTGAGAACAATAAACACAGTCTTCAGATGCCATTACATAACTTCTTTCTTCATTATCGCACAGCAGATGATACTTGTTTCTCTATTTCATGTTTTGCTTTCTAACCTGAGCCACAGGCCAGATTCTCCTCCTCTGTAACTCTGCAGGGATTCTTTGGTTTGTACCTTTTGTGTAATTCTGCTTGGCATTCTAAATATGGCTCATTCCCCTAGTTTCGATATGTTTCTTGATTTTTACCTGAGGACCTTCATTAAATTGAGCGCCTTAAAACAAGGGATAGTTTTTTCCAGCAGGAGAAATCTGGGAATATTATTGGTTTGGAGCTATAATAACTAAGTTTCTATTTCATAAATTGGAAAGGGGAAGAATCTTCTTTGAAGAATGACTTCTATCATTTTGCAATTCAAATTGCAATGTATTGCTACAGTGTCTAGTGACCACACCCTATATTAATGTAGTATACCTATATGCCAGTAGTTAATTTCCAAAATGGTTTTAAAAAGATGAATTACCAGATTCTAATCTCTGTTGTCTGAGGCTTCTCAAAAACAAAGTTGGGTGTCTGTATTGCTCAAATTACAATAACTTACACCTCTTGTCTAAGAAATATAATTTCTGAAATGAAGTCAAAATCACTTCAAATTCATCCAATCTTTGTTTAAAACAGATGATTTTTATGTTCCAAGTGTTTCACATAATGTTTGTGTGAGGTGGTCATTCACTCCGGAAGTGCCAGGCAACTCTGACATAACCCTCAAGAGACAATCACATACTCTGTGAACATTTGTAATATTTTCAACCATTACTTTTTTCAGCTCCCTTTGATGATTCATACTAAGGGCAGAGAACTGGAAGGGATATTTTCTTTCAAAGCCATAAAAATAGCCAAAACGGATTTTCTTTTAGCCATACATTTCAACATGCATAAACTCTCTGGCTGATATTTCTTGCCATTTGGTCCAACTATACTTCCTGAAGACACTGTATGAAAAGAACTAATCTAATTTAAGAAGGAATCTGTCCCTGGTAAAACAATACATACAGAAAGGAAAAAAGAAATCATCCAATTTAGCCAACTTCCTGAAAGCCTTGATCTTAGAATCTGGTTTTTAAATAGAAAACTTAAACAAAAGTTACTATCCAAGTCATTTTGCTCTCGGTACGTTTAGGATCATGTTATGGAAAATAAACACAGTAAATTTAAATTAATCATAAGGTCAATGAAACTTACACAATTTAAGTAGATCGCTTCTACATGCTCCTATTCTACCTTGTATAAACTCAGGAATACTTCACTTTCATTTGTTATCAAAATTCTTCTTTATTAATAATTTCTATTCCAATGGTAAGTTTATTTCCAGAGAAATTTACCATAATTTTCCCAGATATTTATTAAGATATATATATGGCCTCCCCAAAGTGTGAAAAAGCAAGATATTCAGAAAATAACTTAATTCACAACATATGTATTCTTTATATATGTGTAGGGAACCATATTTGAGCGATAAATCTCTGCCATTCTCCTCTACTGTGGTTTAAATCACCTCTTTTGGGGGTGCCTGGGTGGCTCAGTGGGTTAAGCCTCTGCCTTCAGCTCAGGTCATGATCTCAGGGTCCTTGGATCAAGTCCCGCATTGGGCTCTCTGCTTGGCAGGGAGCCTGCTTCCTCCTCTCTCTCTCTCTCTGCCTTCTGCCTGCCTCTCTACCTACTTGTGATCTCTCTCTGTCAAATAAATAAGTAAAATCTTTTAAAAAATAAATAAATCTCCTCTTTTGGAAAGCATATGAATTTTAGGAAAAGAAAGTGTTTTATGATTTTTTTTAATTTAAAATTTTACATGCACACAAAGGAAGTAAAATGCCTATTTACAGATTCACTACCCTGTTCAGATGGCAGTAACTATTGGGACAAACACTCTCCTCACCCATGGAATCTGCTCAAATGAGAGTCTCAATCAGAACTGAGAAGCTACAGCAGAAAACATGCTGTGGCTTATCATAAATTATTAACACTTCTGAGTCTGATTCAGTGGGGCTATTTTTTTATTGGAAATGGAAACAAAACTCAGGAAGAAAAGAGCAACAAGTACTTAACAGGGTAAACATCATGATATTATTTGCTAGCTATTTGTTATATATGGGAAAAACAGCCCTGAATTCTAGATTAGTGGTGCTTGAAGCATGGTTTCTGTACCAGC